>CAXHSM010001518.1:58104-339702 GCA_964019185.1 Maratus speculifer
ATCAAATGCCTTTTAAAGATAAATCAGTGAATGCTGAATTATTCATAAATTTTGACAGGGATAACAAAATGAGCAATGCTTCCGTTGATCAAGAAAGTTTGAAACAAGACATTAGTGATATTTTTCAAATTGAAAAAGAAAATGGAGATTGTGTTAGATAAGACGAAGTTGGGAAAAATTAAAATGATGAAATTTCAAATGCAGAAATGTTAAAGATCGGCCAAAAAAAAAAAAAAAAAAAAGGTATGTCCTAAATAATTGTCCACCAATGCTAGATTTATTGCATGATTGAAAACATACTTGTGGGAAAAAAGTGTTGGTACTACTCTGTTATCCTGTCGACCAATTTAGCCAATAAATCATACAAATCGCCAAACTAACAGCTAAATTATACATTTTGACATAATTTTTATTTTAAATAATGAAAAAAAAATAAATAATTAGTAGAATATTAATAAAAATCTTAATAAAAATTTGAAATAAAAATCACTTAATGACATTTTAAACATGTGAATTATATTCAATGTCATTGAATGTGACATCCATGATCATCTATTATTGGCATTTAATCTTATAGTTTGGAGATAATTTTTTGGTCGACAGGATAACCTAGTAGTACCAAAGTGTTTTGAGCAACAAAAAAAATTTTGACTTTTTTGATGTAAATAAAATGTTATAAATATTTTTATATTTTTTTAATGAAAAGTTTATTACTGCAAGTTATAGAAACGCTATCATTATGCAAATTACAATAAAAATGCATATAAATTACAGTGTACCTTTCATTTATGTGTCATTTAAATTAATCACTACAGAAGTTTTTCAACTGAATTTAAAAAAAAAAGAAAAAAAACACATGAGTTTTAAGCATATTATCTTCTATGTGGTACATTTTAAATTAGTAATTCAGTAATTACAATTGTTAATTCATCAATTCATTACTGAATATAGTGCATTTTTCTGTATTTGTATTTTGTTTTATTTTTTGAGATCACAAAAAATTTTAATATGCCATATTGAAAGACACTTCATAAAGTGATCATCTCCATATAGTAACCATTTTAGCTGTCCCGAAGGTACTTTAGGCAGGTTCCAATGTAGTTACATTTATAGGCATTCTTCAAATTCTATACTAATATTCTATATATTTATTCAATGAAGAAGCAATTGTAGAACATGAAACTAAACAACACTATAGAGCTAAGAATGAGAAACTAAACAACAGCATATCTGCCAACTCTAGAAAAAAAAATAATAATAAGAGAGATTCTTCTAACGATATTTTTGGGGCACTTTAAAGTTAGACAAACATGAAAGCTAAAAGAAAATTAAAAATGGATTTCTATGAACCTTTTAAGCAAAAAACAGGAAAAATAATTTACAGAAAAGTTTTAGAATAAAAAGTGTTAATCACTCATGTAAAGCTACTGAATTAATTAAAAGGGTAATTACTAACTGATGTTGTTTAGAAAAATAATTTTACATCTGAATATCAACTGTAAAAACAGATTTAGCTTTCAATAAAGACTCTTGCAGAAATTTTGGACAAATTTATTGTTATGTTAAAAAAAAAATTATAAAATAATATTCAATTTTTTAAATACTATAAAAAAAGATTTTTTTTTTTTTGTAATTCCAAATTAAAAAAAAAAATTCTTTTCTAAGTTTTAAGATTATTTCTCCTCCATTAACTACAAGGATTTTTTAATAAATGTATGAAGTTTTTAGTTATAAGCAATTTTTGAGCCATGAGAACTATTTCTGGTCAGCCAAATTTCAAAAATGAAGTATTAGCACCAACTTTGGCAACCTTCTCTGACAGATTCTTTGCGTTATGAAGAAACATAAAACATCATTTGATTTAACAGTTTTTAAGAAATAGTGAAAATTTTACTTATATGTATCTAGTCTTAAAACTGACTTTTTGAATGTGTCAGGAAGATGCGAATTTAGATTTGAAATCAGTCTTAACAACAACTACAAGAAGAAATGTATGTTATGTATTTTAATAATTATTTCCAAATTTTCAGACCCAAATAATGTTTTTCAAATTTTAATCATTTTCAACTAATAAAAAAAAAAGATATCCCTTTCCCTAGAGAATAAAATATATATATATATGGCTTTGATCTTTTAATTTCCAGGACATACAGTTTATATTTTTTGCTAGAATTGTCATATTCATTTGTAGTAAAAATAAATAACCTTTTACGCCATCCCAAAAAGAAGAAATCTCAAAATGCAGTAGAGGTAGGGGATGGCAAAGGGTAAAAAATGAACCTTTTTTTTCTCCTTGTTTTTATTGTAAAATGGATTAAAGAATAAAAAAGTGCAAAGTGCATTGCATGGATATAATAAGTACCCATATATTGAAATTTAACAGATCAAAAATGATTGAGGCAATGCAGTATAAAAATCAATATTTGATATACTATCTAGCCCTAGACATGACAAGAAGTATAATAAATTTCCTCTATTTATATCTATGTAACATTGAGACAGAAATTCCTTTATTCAGAATGCAGCTTAATGTACTTATAATGTGTCAGTGTAAAATCTCAGTTACTTCCAATAATATCATTATACTCACTAAAATATTTTCAGTATTGTTAAATTTGGACAAAAACCCAATTTTATATTGTCGTGACACACCTTGTATTTTTGATTAAATGTTTCTGATGGAATAAATAAAAATAAAGTTTTACCCCCTTCTTGAACTAACTGTAAGTAATGATTTTTAGTGAAAAGTTTATTTGTGAAAATGTCTTATCTATCAAAGAGAACAAGAACATTATTTGGTACTTAAGTTTAATGACTCAGGAGCTATATTACAAATACAGGTTACCAATCTTATTTGTTATTGCTAAACATATTCAAAACTCTTCTTTAATATTATTAAATCTGCATAAAAATATTTAAAAAATGTAAATAATAATAAAAAATAATAAATAAAATATAATAAATGAAAAATATAAATAAATAAAAGATATACCATAAAATATTATAAGAATATGCAAGCACCCATTATTCTTGTAAGAGGTACTTTAGTGCTTTTCTGAGGAATAAATAATAATATGACTGTAAAATTTTTCTTCTAAATCCTCCAAAATTCTCTTTGATTTTAAAATATTTGTTTAAAAAATATCAGAAAATTATGATCACAACCATGAAATATATATACATTTTTTTTTTTTACCAATCAAAAGAAATTTTTTAAATAATAACTCAAAGTTTAGTTTTTTTTTATTGTGTGTGTGTGTGCGTGTGTACTTTACTTACAGTATTTGTTTGTTACTTATAGTTGGTATTCTACAATCCAAACATTCAGTTTACCTGTGTGTCAGCAAAAATGAAAGTTTCCAAGCATGAAATTTTGTGTCAACTGACGCCCAAATCTCTTGTTCCATATTTACATATATTACCATTAATTTATGTTACCAAAATAGATGGATCAGTAAACTATTTTTAAAAATGAGAAATTGTTACCTTACTGAAATACATACGCCAGCACAATGAATGAATCACTATGGATGAATTCATTCATGAATAATGAATCAATCTATGAATTATTTTAATTAACAAAATAAAGCATTTATTTATAAAACAAAGAAGCAGAAAGCATCAGTCAAAATTCACGAATCTAACACTTTAATATTTTTTGGGATATAAAACTTGACACTATTTGGCTTTGAATAACTCACAAAAATAAAGTTTAGATTCTTTGGTAAAGCTTGTTTCGGTTGATGACCAGTATTGCAAAAAGGAGAAAAAAATAACAATAAAAGTAATATTCATATTGTCATTTTAACAGTCTTATTAATAAATAATATATGTAATTAATTAATTACATTGAATTCCTTTCCCAATGAATGAATGAATTCTTTTCTAGGAAGTATGATATAAAAATCGACGAATCATTCTTGCTCTGGCGTCTTATCTCTCGACTTCGAGCGCGTTTTATTTTTTTGTAATATCTGGTAATTTTTAAAACATCAATTTATTGGCCTCACATTCTTTACTAAATATATACTAAATATATACAAAATATATACTAAATATATAAACTAATAATTAATACTAACATAGTTTCTTAGTTGGCTAATCTTCAAATAAATTTTACAGTTTGTTGTTATAGATCGTGAGTACACGAAATTTCATCTGTCGCAACTTTCATTTTGATGGTAGTCATTTAAAATATTATTAAAATACTTTACTTAGATCAGATAATTTTATTTATCTATTTATTTTGTAATTAGTTTGGAGAATGATATTCGAATTTAAATTTCAAAACATCATTTTATTTTTCGTTTACATTTAATTTAAAACATTTTATTGCTCATAGACTGAATTTAATTGTATTCTATCCTGTTGAATGTAAATGGATTTCATATGTATGATAGCATACAAAAGTTCCTACATACATTTTATCAAAACGTACATGAAGTATTAAAACAATTTAAGAAACCTAGCAGTGCTAAAATTTGTCTCTTTGACACCCGAGCAAACATGGATTTTGGCGACCACCCTTCCCTTCTGGGCAAAATAAACTTACAAAGATAATTTTTATACGGGGCCATCCATAAATGATATCATGCTTGAGGGGAAGGAGGAGGAAGATTTGTAAAATTGTGACAAGGGGGTGGGAGAGGATAAAAAACTGTTCATTCACTTTTTTTTTTTTTTTTTTTTTCACAAACCATTTTAACCAATAAGTTTTAGATTACAAATTTTATATGAAAGCATTTCTATTTCTATTGCATGTAAGATCAGAAAATTTCATGAACCTGAACAGTATTTAAAAATTATTGTTGATATATATTTTTGAATGTATAGACAATTATATTTCTAATTATGCAAAAGAAATGCATTCTAAATTCTAAACAACAATTTTTTAAAAAGTTTCAGAAAATGCAATTAGCTACATATTGTCTCTGGCACGGCCTAAATTCTGCCTGCTTCCATATTTCTTATATCAAAAGATTAAATTTTAAAAGCTTGGATTTTAAAAGCCTATCGTATTTATTTAGTCACTAAATTAAGTCACTAATTTATTTAGTCATTTGTCTCGCGGGTCGTTCATTTGGGGAAAAACTATCACAATAGCTTCATAACCATGATGTTAGAGGTTGTTTATCAAAAAGATGTTAAGTGTATGACCCATGTTCTATTTTTTTTTCTTTGGATGAATTTTAACTGAAGCTAAAATTTTAATCATGAACTGGAACAATGTTTGTCATAATATCATAAACCTGAATATCATTCTGGTTTGCTTTGGTACATTTTGAGCCCTGGCTGCTTGCTGCAACTTAAGTTTTCTTAGCCCAAACCTTAAAAAAACTGAGGAATGTTTTCTGTTATTGCCTTACATTTGTCCTTCAATCCTCTCACATTGTGCTTTTTAAATAATAAAAAAAATTTCAATTTTCAATTTTTTTTTTTTTTACTTTTTTAGAAGGTTTGTGTGTAAAGTTTTGTTCTTGTTAATTTCATGTTTTACTTCCTCTTTCCCGTCAAACAGCTCTCGGTCAAATTTTCCATAAATGCAGTAAGTTGCTGTCATTACACATGGCCAGACTTCATGTGCTGGCAGTTACCGGCCTTTTTAATTCATAGGATTTCACAGAAACACTCCGTAATTCACGATCTAGCGAGAGGGCGCCACGTAACCTCCTCAAAAGCGAGTAGAAAACTCAATTCAGAACTAGGGCTATGCTAGATTTAATCGTGTTTAATCGTGCTAGCAATAAGAATCGCTAACATAACATGCCTATAGTATGATACAATTGCAGACTTAATAAGAAATCAATATAAAACAGTACATTGCTTAGTAAAACATCGGCACAAAATATTTTTTATTTACATACAAATAATGTTCTACAACATAAACAGAGGCTTGTAATGACTGTACAATATGTTTACGGTAAAGAGATTGTTACTAAATTAATCATTTTAATGTTGAATACGTAGAGTTTTATTTATTTTATTTCTGTGGAGAAACATGAATAACTATGTAAATTTAGAATAAATACTATTCAACCACTGTTATTACAGCTCATAAACATAAATGAAACATACTTGAATTAACACATATATTTATCTACTAAATACATAAATACCACATTAATGCATATAGGCAGTAGATATTAAATATTTTCTTTATATATTATGGTTATTAAGAAAAATGCAAAAAATATAAACACCACGTATGGATTATACCGGTACATCATACCTACAAGTACAAAATTGAAACTGAAACATAAATTCGTTATTCTTCCTATTTTCGGACGAAAATGATTACGAAAATGGCTCAAATCTTTTTTTTTTGAAATAATGCAAACATAAATATACATAATCTTTAATTAGACGTGTTTAGAAAACACATTTTTGACAAATAAATATTCATTTATAGGGAAGAGTGGGATATTTTTACAAAATTAAGAAAAACAATTTTGTTTGACACAAAAACAAAACTTTTAATTTATAGAATACAAAATGAAACACTTACTAATATTCTTGAGCAATATAGAAGCATAATTTGCAGAAAAAAATACAATTTAAAAAAATGTAAGTTTCTTTTATGTTGTAGTATATGAAGTTATTGATAATATTCATATAACGTTCCATAACTAGCTAGGATGGGTGACACCCGGGGAGGGTGTAAATGGTGTCACGCCCCTCCCTCCAAAAAAATTTTTTTTCGATCACAATTCTATGTTATTACAAATAAAATTTTAACATTTTTTGCATGACTGTTGTGATTTTATAGATAATTAAAAAAAATGGATACAAAATTGTAATTTAAATACAAAATTCTAAAAAAGTCCATACATTTATGTGAAAGCCGATTTTGATTTTTTAACAAAACTTCTGAAAACTTATATATTATTTTTCTTTATCGTAATAAACGTAGTATTTTTTTGTGATTATTGCTTAATTTTTGAACTATTATTCCATAAAATCATCTGTCCATGTACTTTTGAGACGCAATACAGTTTACAATCTAAATTTAATGCTTTCCTGGAATTCAGGGGTGCAGACACCGAATAAAGTATAAATTATATTATCTATTAATATAGATTGTACTGTATGCCAATACCATCGTTTAAAAAAGAGGGGGCGGCAAAAAAATGCACAGCAATTACAACACTGGAAAAGACTTAACTTTTCCTTATTTACCTTCAGACTTCCCATATAAGAAACCACAGTGGCGATTCATAACTCATTCAATAGTTTACATAAGTCAATGCTATACATAGTTTTTTTTTTCTTTAAGTTTGCTTTTGCTCTCACTCGTTGGAAAGGTAGGTTTCTGTTCCTGGTGCATATCTTATTTAGACACCCCATTTTGTGTAAAATTTCAGATTCTCCAAGAAAAGAAAATTAACTCTGTTATGTGATGCGCTAAAAATTTCATTTCATTTCAGAATTTTTTTGAAAATTTTATAAGATTATTTATATATATATATATATATACAGTGCTGTAATTGGGTGGTGTAAGTGAGTTCCCACAAATATTTTTTTCCAACTACAGCACTGTATATGTATATAATTCCAAATAAAGATTGGGTGTCATCCCTTGGAGGGTGACACCCAAGGCAGACCGCTTCTCCACCCCCCCCCCCACTAGCTACACCACTGACGTTCCATAAATAGAGCAATGTACAAAGAGAAAATTATGCCCGGGGCGAGGTTTTAAATTGGCACCCTCCCCCTCCTCCAATCATCATTTCTCTTTGTGACAGGTATCACAAAATTGAAAAGTGTAAAAATGCAATTAAAGTCTATTGAATACATATTTGTCATTTATTTGAAACTTAAAAAGATTTTATTTAAAAAACTAAATAATATAAAAGAACATTGCACTTATATGTTGGTAAAGGAGACACTTTGGATGCCAAGAAAGAAGCAACATGCTATTTTGAGAATGCATGTTTTTTTCACACATATATCCCAATATATTTGTATTATAATTTTTCAAAAAAAAAAAAAAGAAGAAGAAGAAGAAGAAGAAACAAATGACGATGGTAATATAAATTTGGTGCCCCCTCAATTTCCATGCATGGGACGACCACCCCCTTTGCATGGCTCTATATAAATAGGATAATTATTACATCTATACATAAAAAGTCATTACTATACAGAAACCAAGAAAGTATATGAAGGAAATTTCCTTTTAATTCTTGAAAAAAATCTTTATTTCAAGAATCTTTATTTACAATTAATGGTTATATATATATACACGCACATTAAATTAAAATGTACAAAAGCAAAAATAACTAGTTAAATTTGATGAAGCAGAAACATTAGCATTTAAATAGCATTTTTAGCCTAGAAAATATTAATTGTCAATTTTATTTTCCACTTAAACGTTCCCAAAAGATACATTTAATATGATTGAATATTAAATGTATTCAATCATAATTAAATGATAATTATATTAATAATATTCAATCAGTAATATTATATTAATAATAATTCAATCTAATCAGTTAATTAATTCAATCATAATTAATGATTAAACAAGTTAGAATATTAGAAATGAGTTGCTATTTGAAAGTCAATGTTAAACCTCCTCACCCAAAAATAGGATTTATTGCCACGTCCCTGACGTAACATTTTTAGGTACATGTGTCATATACTCACCATTTTGGCGCGACTGCATCAAAATAGTGATTTTATGCTTGACATGGAAACCCAGTTATTGTTGTTTATTTATTAATAAACTGATTATTTACTTTTTTTTATTGCTATAAATTGTTTTATTCTATAGTTATTAATGAAAATTGTTTATTTATTATTATTTCTTTTTTAAAATAATAGAAAATAATTAGAAAGTAACATGTAATTGGTTTTTGAAAATAGTAATTTCACCACATTGGTGATAGAAAAAAAAATTGTGCCAACATGGTGCATATATGACATCTGTGCCCATTTTTTACATGAATTTTGTCTTTTCTCACGATGACAGAATGTATTTCTTTTTCTTAATTAAAATCTTATTTTTTCATTTTCAAATATAGTAGTTAAAAAATATTTATAAATTCAGTTTATTTATCTGTCTGGTCTTAACTCCCTCCAATAGTATAAGATTGCTGTGAAATTGATATTATGCTGTGGCAAGAGTGGCATGGAATTGAAGTGTGTAGCATTTATGATTTGTTTACTGGAACACTCAAAATAAATCCATTACATGACAGTCTATGAAGGAAAATTATTTGTGATGTATTTTGATGATATTTCACTATTTTAGATCTATTAAAATTTATATTTTATTGCAAGATAGTCATTATACAATTGGGTGTCATTATAATGGATCAGTCAGTGACATGTGAAAGAATGTGAATATATTACTGCCTATAAATTATGATGGCTAGAAGTATGTTTTCAATTTGAGAACGTGATTGAAAATTTTATTTTTTTTCCCAATTACATGGTGTGTATAAATTCCATAGTTCTTATGCAGGGTTGCACGAGAAATCTAAAGTAGGGGAGACTGGAGTATAATGGAGCACCGATATAGAAGAGGATACAGCATTTATTACCTGCTGGTAATGCTAGAATAGAGCATCAAAACTTCACAAGCTCCATTTGCATATACGAAATTGATCAGTAGTGTCTCTCTTGCTGGAATTCATTAACTCACTTTGGCAACTTTAAACTATAAATTATGTGTCTTACTGTAATATTTGAAACTTTTTGAAGAAAGGTAAGTCTCCTTTACGTATTTTGACCTCAATTAAGTTTAATTCCATTGAATTAATCATGTTTTTAGAAATATTTTTCCATGATATAATGATTGAAATATCAATGGCTAAGGGTAGTCAGGTGAATTTTTTTCAAATTTTAACACATGGGGCAGAGGGGGGTACATACACTGTTCCGCCGCAGAGTTTCATCCTGTTTATGTAACAAACATATAATGTAAAAAAAATATATATTAAAATATAAACACATAATTACAATTCGATTCTATAAAGTTGCAGTTTTGCAGTTTTTTTAATTTATTGATTAAAGTTATCGATGAAAACAAGCTAACTGCTTAAAAAATTTACAACACCGATAAAAATGTTGTAACTGTTGTATGCAAAAAAAAAAAAAAAAAAAATTCAAAAGTATTTTCAATGAAAAGAGAGCATCAAGTTTGGTTTTTTACACCTTAAATACTAAAAATAATCTATAATATTCTCCACCCCCCCCCCAAAAAAAAAACACTCTAACCCATTCTGACCTATGCATAAAGCAAAAAGGGTTTGAGTTACTTTTATTATATTCATTTTTTTAAATTATATCTTGACTTTTTTACAACTTTGTATTCTAAAGTTTATTTTAAAATGTATTAAGAAACTATTTCTTAATATAGCATAAGGTTTTTTTTTAATATTTTAGACTTAAAAACTTGCTTGAAACCTTAAGTACCCCATTTTGCCCCTACATTTCCTTTTACAGTAGAACCTCGTAGAGTAAAGCCCCTTTTCCAATGTAATTTCCAAGATATCTCAGAGCGGTTACTTTACCCCCTACTCCATTTCCAGTGCACAAACCGGTTAGATGAAGGACCAATCCTAGGTCATATTCCCCCAAAAGTCAGACCTGCAAACGACTAGGTCAGTAATTCGCCTTTTACCCATGCTTCAGTTCAGGTAATCTTGCGCTACCTTGCTCTCGCACTCGGCAAAGGCTAGTTCTGGTGTTTTTGTATGAATTTTACACAAGCAACATATGCTGATCATTCGAAAGTTTGAAAAGAATATAATTAAATTATTCAATGGGCAAGTTACAAAAAATATTTTTCAGAGTTTAATTACTAATAATTAATTATCAATTATTATATAATATATATCACATAATTAATTACATAGAATATTTATAAATATAATAATAATTATCATATTTATTTTTTTAATTATCATTTCTAATTAAAACTATATACATTTTGTTTTTTAAGCTACAATTAATTATTATTTAATGTTATTATTATTAATAAATTATTACATAGCATGTAAATATTATTAATAAAATTATCTATTAATTAATTATTCTATATTAATATAATTATGTATAATTCATATTGAAAAATCAATTACCGTATTTTCGGGTGTATGCGCCGCACACACCGTCAGCGCCGCACATCCGAAAATGCATTAAATAAAACAAATATTCATCAGAAGCGCCGCACCGCCGTATGCGCCGCACTTACGAAAATACATCAAAATGTTAAAAATTGCGTTGAATTCAGTGTTTTTTTCGCGTTTTTTTTTAATGTTTGTAACATAAATCCGATTTTAAATTTAATATATTTTGTATATTTTTTATTATAAAATAAAATTGAATTCGTGCAGCCTTTTTTCCGCGATTTTTTAATACGTTTTTATAGTTTGTAAGGAAATTGGCAGGGTTTTTCCGCGATACTTGAAAAAAATTACGTTTTTTATGGGGATGAGCAAGGGATGAATCATGAATTTTGGTACTTGATGCAATACTTAAAAAAATTTGCATTAAAAAAAACTTAATTTCTGTCGAAAAAGCGCAGTAAAAAGGAGAAATTAAAAAAAGCATAAAAAGAATGAAATCTATTAAAAAATATCTCGAAAAAACACACATTTCATCAAAGATTCAAGATCCATTCATTTCATCATGATTCATTCCGTTCTCCTTCGTCTTTGAGAACGGAATGAATCATGATGAAATGAATGAATCGTGAATCTTTGATGAAATGTTCGTTTTTTCGAGATTTTTTTAATAGATTTCATCCTTTTTTTTTTCAAATATCTTCTTTTTTCTGCGTTTTTTCGCCTGAATTTACGCTTTTTCTCGTTTTTTTTACCGTTTATTTATCGATACGACATAGTTGCGTTTTTTCTAACAATTTTTTTTTACAATTCTTTTTGCGTTCTTTTAGCCGATCCTTTGCGAAATTCACGATTTTTCCTGCGATCTTTTGACATATTTTGTGTTTTTTTAGAGATTTTTTGACATACTTCGCGTTTTTACAGCAATCTTTCGGCGAAATTCATGATTTTTTGCGATCCTTTCAATGAATTAGCGGTTATTTTTCGTGATTCTTTGGCAAAATTGCGTTTTTTTCAGCGATTTTTTTATAGTGGGGACTAGCGTTTGATTGTGAAGGGCGGATTAACGGGATCTTATCAGGGTTGGCAAGTTTCTGCCGGGGTGGTTAAAACCAGCGGTAGAAACCGGTTAAAACCGGCATGGCAGAAACTGGTTTCTGCCAGTAAGTGGCAAAAACTGGCAGAAACTAAGAAACAGTACTAAATAAGAACTTTACTCAGCAATGATTCATAATTCCCACTTACATTTGATATGTAAACCATTGAGCTAAAAATTAAAACATAAGATTATGAATTATTATTCAAAGTATCAAAACGTTTAAAAATGATCATATAAATACATACCTTGCTTATTTAAAACACTAATTTTCATTCACTTGAAAAACAGAAACTTTCACAACAATAACCTGATACTGTACAAGTTTAATTATTAATATTATTGTTTACAGTTGAATTTCTATTTCTTTTAAAAATTAATTTACAAAAAATTCTGATTTAATAACAAATTACTTTTCAGATTATCTTTAAATAAATAACATAATGCAATTTCTTGTGAAAATATATAAGTAAATAATTGAATCACAAAAAATAACATAGACAAAGAAAATTTAATGAAATATCTTGCACAATTATTTTACAATATTGAAGAAACAAATTACCACTCAAATATACTATTAGTATTTTTTCCACGAAGCATTTCATAACATAGGACTAATTTTGCTAATCTTTCTGCCCCCAGATTATTTCTTAATTTGTTGAGTATAAAATATTGAGTTGGATAAAATAATTCTTTAAACATAAATTACATATGCATATGTAACAAAAAAAAAATATATATATATATCTGTTACATTACTCAATTTTTCAAAAATCAAATTTTTTTTTAATTAAAACTATCTACAATATTTTATTTGTGTGCATATATTTATTCTGAATTATTTAAGTACTAATTATTTAAGGATGAACTACTTAATAAATTTAATGTTACTAAAAAAAATCAAAGATTGTCACAGAATGTCTTTTTGCCAGTTGTTGCCAGTTTCTGCCGGTTAAAACCGGTTATAACCACTTTCTGCCACTGGCACAGCAGAAACCACTTTCTGCCGGCAAAAACCCAACCCTGGATCTTATGATAATAAAATTGTAGTTTTTCAAGTGATCCTTTCATGAAATACACATTTTCTTTCTTTTTACATATTCGCGCTTTTCCCCCCGCACCTTTGATAAAATTCTTGCTTTTTCTGCGAATGATTGACAGAAATTAGGCTATCATTTGTCGAAATTCGCGATATTTTTTATGCTTCGCATTTTCTTCTTGATGATTGACTTTTCACAATTTTCAGAAAAATTCCGATCAGAATCACCTCTGTAATGAATATCGCTGCTAGGGGAAAAAATATATCGTATCCGCCGCCCCGGCAGAAGCGCCGCAGTAAGCATAATTTTAACTTTTAAACTCGTATGCGCCGCGGCGCATACGCCCGAAAATACGGTATAGCTTTCTGTAAATATGTACTTTATTTTAGTTTAATATAATATAATAATTATATTATTTATATTTTTTAGAATGCTATCTCTGATAAAACTAATATTTTTTGTTTTTCAAGCTGTAGTTCCAGGGAGAATTGTCATTTCTAATCCATATAAAACAGAAAATAATAAAATCAGAAGTCTGTGTGGTGGGGGGAGGGGGAGAGGAGGGGAGACCCCACTAACGATCCCATGAAATTATACCTGTATGCCCATTTACTTTCATGTAATATTCTAATTTATATTCCATGGGAGGAAAGAAAGAAAAATTATTATTTATGACTTTTTTAATTTAAATATTTTTGTCACTTTAATATCATTTTAGCTGAAATTTTACAATTTAATTAGTACTGTTAGTTTTGCATTTAATATTAAATCATCACATTGAAAAATGGGAAAAAAAAATAAAACTGAATACAAGTGAAATTTGCAGAACCAAAGCATATTATTCAGTATATATATTATAAAATTATATATTATACAATTAAAAATTATTTTCTTTATTGGAAAAAAGATTGATATATTATGTTCATTTCCTTTTAGAAGGATGCTATTTAATGTATTTTGCATACTTATAAATAGAAATTATCAATATTTGCCTTCAGTTTTTTTAAAAATTAATTTTCTTAAACGGTATATTTTTTGTAAATCATTTTACTTATATTTTGTTTTCTATTATTAAATAATTTCTTTAAATCTAAATAATCTGATATAAATTTATATTATGCAAATTTGTTGTTATATTTTAAAATGCAGATGATTTATAGCTAATTGCACCAAATATTTGTTTTTAGTTTCATATTAGTAATATTACATTCATTATATCTTAATTATATTAATCAGTAACAATTTATTATTATATATTTATATTATTGATTTAGTAAATATTGTTAAATATTTATAATTATAAAATGTTCATATAATTTTCATTTATACTATGCAATTAGTTTTATTTTTTTTTTAATAAAAAATAATAAATATTTAGACTATATACTAATTATAACTATATTCATATTATACTTATACTTATAGCTTATTTTAAATAAATAATAATAAATGTTTATACTCAATGCTAAATTAATCTTAAACATTTAGGATTTTCTTTAAATTGGTTTTTAAATTTGAAGTATTAATTACAAAATAAATATCACATATCCAAGATTTTTTTTCACTTTTTATCAATAATAATTATTCTAGAAAAAATATACTAATTGTATCGCTGTTATTAATAATACATAGTTATTAATTAATACTAAACCAATATACAGTATTTTTTACAGAAAACTATAGTAGATTTTTCAGTATAAATTATACATAATTAAATTAATATTACTATATAATAATTATAATTATTATTATAATTAACAAATTTAATTATAATTATTAATTATAATTAATAAATAATATTATTAATAATATTTACATGTTATGTAAGAATTTATTAATAATGTTAATTACATTATGTAATTAGTTGAAGCTTGAAAAAATTGTATGCATTTTTAATTACAAATAACAATTTTTTATTTTTAAAAAATATAAATAACATAATTATGTAGAATATTATATAACAATTAATTAAGTAATGTATTTATATAAATATATAATAACTGATGATTAATTATTTGTAATTAAACTAAAAAAAAAATATTTTTTGTCATTTAAATATCCAAAAATCTAATTTTATTCTTTTCAAACTTTCCAATGATCTGCAGCTTAGTGGTTCAGACAAGACCAACTATGAAAATTATATAAACATTGTATAATTATAAATATTCAACAATATTTACTAAATCAATATTATAAATATATAATAATAAATTGTTACTGATTAATATAATTAAGATATAATGAATGTAATATTACTAATATGAAACAAGTCTTGTATTTGTGTTTACTCCGGAAGTTCTAGCAATCAGCCATTCATAGATCAGAACAAAGAATTGCGTAGCTTCCGGATTTTTTAAGGGGGTTGTTTTTGTGCTTGCGTATGGAAACGGGTGCAAAATGAAAGCAGGTACAACAACCGTATATCACCCCCTCCCTAAAAAGCCAGTTTGATTTCAAAAGCCTTTGGAAACGGGGCTTTCAAGGGACTGTTCATCTTTCAGAAAATCAAAATTTTCAGATAATCAAAAATCCTTCTCTTTTAAGATTAAAGAAACATATATGCACTATTTCTTACTACGCTAAAAAGTGCTTAATAAAGATAAAGCAACAGGAAAAGAGAAACAAAAATAAATTACCTTAATTTTAATTTTTAAATTAGGTACCTTTTACATATTTCATGAGGGTTTGAAACCATATTTTGCTTGTCGCAGTTTCAATTGGCATTGGTTTAAAGCTCTATCATAGAGTTTTTAAATATTATTAGTTCCCGAGTGTCTCAATTCCCCAGTGTCCTGCTTCTGCGGTCATCCCATATCTTTTGCAAGACATTCAAAAGCTTTAGGATTGCTAATTTGTTCATTCCACTTCATAATTTATGGGAGCTCACGTGAAATGCAAAGGAAGTCTAATAAAGCTCATCAAAAATACTTACTTGTTGTTCAAAAAGGACCACTTGAATACAAAGTAAATGATATTAAAAAAAAACAACAGAAAAGCTTTCAAAATTAATTTTGCACACAAAAAATGTGATACAAAAAAACCCCTTTAAAAATGGATTTTAGATAAAAGAGGTTTTACTGCGTTAAAATGGCTTGATGTGAATTTTCATCTGTTTTTTGCATTTAATGGAGCTTAGTTTTGCATATCATTTAGTATACATACAAGAATATATGTCCCTTACAAGGCTGCATAAAACACTTGAAATTTTTCTGACTATGGATGTTCATTGCAGAAGTCTGGTATTCAAAAGCATTATGTACTTTCTGAATTGTTTATTGAGAAACTCTCTTTTGCCTTTTGTTACATTATTCGAAATAAATTGTAAAATGTTTCATAATTGTACAATAGGTGCATGATTTTTTGTTCTTGTTTAAAGTATGATTTTTATGAATGATTCAAAATAGTTGCATAATGAAATAAAATTGAAATATTATATTAATATCACATATTTTATTTCTCTCTTAAAATTTTTGAGATTATTTATCCAAATATTTTTTAAGTAATTTCAAATAACAGCAAACACTTCTATAGCAAAATAATTGGTCTGTTTTGTTATCATTTACTTTTACTTGCATTTTTCAGCATGCAAAATTGCATTGTTAAAAATGCACTTATGAGGTAGACATATACAGATAAAGTAATGCATTTATTATTTGTATATTTTACTAGTTAAAGTGAAGAAAAAAGTTAATAAAATATCTTTATTTTATGTGATATAATTTTGTATTAAATAATACTAAGACATACTTACAACTTAAAAGTATTTATTAATAGCTTTTTGTTACATACTGGATTTAATAGTAGTGTGGTCTTCTTGAATTAGACACTTACACAGAGGTAAGATTATCAGAGTGCTCCTCTACTTCAGAGTACAGTAGTAAGCAGAGTACTTCTTATAAACAAAAAAGGTGGGCAATATTATTCCCCATTTTTGGGGGGTAAAAATACATGTGTCATTTTGAACCTCGTTTCTCAAACATAAAATTATATGTGTGGCAGAACATTAGAAAAGACAAAAATGGGGATATTTCATATTTTGAAATGAAATGATTTTATAATCATTTACTAATTTTAATAATAGCTTGGTATCCACATAAAAATAAATAAAAGTTTAAATAATAATAATAATTACAGACCACTCATGTAAGGGAAAAATACCATAAAGAAAATTTTGATTAGATCAAAAATGATAATGATATAAAAAAAATCTCCTTACCCTATACAGAATACTTACACATGTATCAGACCCCCCCCTTCTCCCCTTATGTGATAACATTATAAAACTACAGTTCCTAATCACATAAATTGTACAGAAAAATGTAAGTAGAACCAATGGCAAATCTAAGGGGGGGGCGATGGGACGATCGCCCCCCCTCCTTGAGCCCAATTAAGGATCTGCAGAATGACATTAGATGCTCGCACCGAAAAGTTGTTCGTCCTAAACTCGAGACTGGTGCGACCCGGGTCAAGTCGCGTCAATTCTAATTTATAATACTGGGACTGGGTCAGGTCTTTACACTTTCAGAACCGAGTCGGGTCGGGTCTTATTTTTTAACCGACTTCAAGGGGTAGGTTAAGATTTCGACCAGTATGTATTTCTTGTTCACTCATGACTTCCTTAAATATGAACCAATTTTGATAATTCTTTTTTTGTTTGAAAGTGTAAGATGCCCGTATGGTCCCATTTTAATTTCATTAAATTCTGATGATTAGAATTTTTTTAAAATAAAAAAATGTGGATTTTATTTTTTAAAAAAATAATGATTTGGTGCAAATCATCTTTTATTGTTGCAATCGTTTTCAAATCATAGGCATATTAAAACTATGGAATCATATGCGTTAGCGCCAAATTGTCGCCAAGCTTGATTCTTTTTAGAAGTCGGTTAGTATATATTTTTTAAAGCATAATTATTTTATGCAGAGCTGGATAGAGCCAGAGTGTTTTTTCCAGGTCAGGTCTGGCGTAGATTTCCTTCTTACTAGAAGTGTACACTAAAGATGAGACGGGTTACGCCGGGCCAGGGCTCATTTTTTCTGAAGCCGGAAAATTGTATTTATTGCCGAAACGTCAGTGAAGGCTTACTTTGGAGACACGAAATTTTTTTGTTTCTGTCTGTCTGTCAGTCAGTCTGTCCGTTCCTCGATAACTGACGTAAAAAGCATTCGATTGACTTGAAATTAAGTGGGTATGTTAGTGAGGCACTGGGATTAAGCTGTAAAGTTTTTTGTTAGATTTGATTCACTCGTTCGGAAAATATAGAATATTTTATTTTCCGCAATAATTCTTTTCTATGGCAATATCCAATGATTTTCAATTTATCTTTTTTTCTTGAGAGAAAATGACACATTTGATTAATGGAATTCAATGATAAATTGATACTGAAATTTACCGGTTAATTTATTCGTATTGTTTTGAAATTTTGTCTACGCATTTGTCAGATTTTTAAAATTATTACTGTAAATTTTGGAGATTTTTTATAAATGTGTTCCAATAACATAGACTATTTGTTTTAGAGATTTACTTGTTTCAAATGTATTTATTTCATTTTCTTTATTTTCTCATATTGGTTGCTAAGCAACCATTCATCCTAATTTTCATCCATAATTTGAAAGCGTGTACGAAAGTTTAAATAAAGTCAACATCAAAACTGATGAATTAATTAATGTCTTTGTATTTTTGCGTATAAATATAAAATAACCCAGAAAAGAACATAGGTTATGTTTTATTAATTTTATTCAAATATTTTCCTTAATAATTCAAAATTTCCTTCTTTTTCATACACAATCAATAGAGACTTTTTAGATACAATTTGACCAATTTCCTTTATCGTTGCCAAAAAATTAAAATCTGGAATAATTATTTTTCAACGGCAATAAGTTTCAATTGAGCGATTTCCATTCGAGAAATTAAACTAAGAAAAAATAAATAAATATGACGTCAGAATAAAAATAAAAATAAATATAGTACTTTTTGATAAATATTAAACACGGATATTTGTTCCGTTAATAAGAATTTTTCTGGCAAAAATGGAGACATAATTGGAAGTAAAAGAAATGAAAAAGAATTATATTTTTAACAAACAATTCACTTGGTAAAATATGGCGTCATAATTGAAATAAAACAGGTATTTTATAGTTGTTGTTAAAAATACAAGAAACATGGATATCAATAATTCATGAATAATGACGTCATTGCCGAAACTTTAGTGAAGGCTTACTTTGGTGACTCGAAATTTATTGTTCATGAAATTGTTCGAAATTTATTGTTTATTCCGTCTGTCAGTCTGTTCTTCTGTCTGTCTGTTCCGCGATAACTGCCGTAAAATGCAATCAAACTTTTGATTTCGGAAAAAAATGGTAAAACTCTAGATTACTAATTTTACACTTTAAAATGTTCCTTATACATCAGTTTTAGGTGTTTGTGGTTGGCAGGCATGTAGAAGTATGAGGTTAATGAAAAATGCTTGTCCAAACAGTTACTTATCCTTATAAATCAAAATATATATAGAAATGCAAGATATATGATAACCATTAGCACACTTAATAGAAAGTTGAAAATTTAAATTTAATGAGACTACGGGGGGTTCACGGGGCGGAGCCCCTCTGAAGAGATCTACTATGTTATAATAAAAAAACAAAAAAAAAATAGATCATGAAAATTTCAGAATTTCCTAACATAACTAAAATTTTAATTTAACGGCTTTGATGGCTGAAAACTTCTTATTCTTATTTTATTCTTATAAATAATTACGTAATTTGAAAATTTTAAATTGCAGTTTCCAGAAAGTTGAATTTTGCCCAAAATGTGCTTAAAAAAAATGATGTGCAAAGCTGACGTTGAGGCTCCTGATCTGCAGATTAACTAGTTTATGTGTAGGTTGAAAGGATTTTTTCCACATAAAATTGCTTACTTATTCCTTTTGAACTCATTTTAATTCGTTTTTTATTAAAATGACAGGGGAACTGATTATTTGAGTATTTTATTGCTGTTTCAAATGAAAATTTGTGATAACTACAGAGTTATGTCTCCAGAATTTCCGGCGACGATGTATTTATATGGCAGCAATCAAAACAAACACAACAATGAACTTGCTTTTAGTTAGCTTTTTGTTAACAGAAGATATGGGATCGTTTATTTATTTATTATTTAGTTAAACAATGCCAATATTAATATTATTTAATAATGTTGATATTGATAATATTTTCTTCTGTTTTTGCTAGAAGAGAATTAGCTGAAGGTTTGCAAATTATTAAATCTTCGATTCTGCACGATATATAGTCGTTTTTTCATATGAAAATAACTTTGGTGATTATTATTTATTATATGTATTTGTCATCATGATCTCTGCTCGTGCTGGAGATGCTGTTTCTTTTCGAAGTCACTTCCCTCAATAAGTAAATATGATTACCATGTTATACCGATAGAAAGCAATCGATCAGCGTTTCCTCTTTTTTTATAAAAGAATCGGACCTTTAAAATAACAATGTCGATTTTTTAAATTTACGTTGATATACAGGTACCTTTCAATTACAGAAGATTGTTATGAGAAAAAAATCGATTATAAAGAAAGATATACACTTTTTACAGAAAACTGAAAAACGTTGTTCGATTCGCCAGCTTACAAGTAATAATTTCTGCAAATTTCATGCATTTATTCATTAAACATAAACTTGTCCATCAAATTTGTTAGGAAAAATATGAAAATTCTGTTATGTATGAAGTATATTTTAATTTTTTACGGATTTTGTTAAGGTTGAATTTAATTTTTCATTTAAAAACTATATTTATGTATGAAATTTTTAAAAATGTGATAGCACTTTCGAAACAATTTTTAATTACCATACAATTTTGTTTTGTATATTTTTGGTATCGGGCTCGGGCTCTGGTGTTAAAAAATCTTTCAGGCTCGGGTCTCGAAAAACGAACCCGAACTCATCTCTAATGTAAACGGGCCAAAATTTTCAAGCCCTGGCTCCGTCCGGTATAAAGGTTAAACGCACGATCTGGGATCGATACAGCGCGTATGCTGTGGCGGTTCTAAGGGGCGGGAGGAGCTGGCGAAGTCCCTCCCTTGGGCTAATAAATGGTTTACAAAGTGACATTATGCATCCTCACAAGAAATAACTTAGGGCGAAGTTCGAGCCCGTCACGGCCTGGCACGGGTCGCGCCAGTGTAAGTCCACGAGACTTAGGCTGAGTAAGGTTTTTTCTCATTTTGAATCTGGTCGTGTCCTGATCTTGCTTTTTTGAGATTCGGGTGGGGACTGGCTTTTTTTCTATCAGATGAGCCTGGTCTCAATTTCACTTTTTCTAGAAGTTTGCATTGGACAAAATTCCCATGTCGGGTCCCGGAATAAAAGCTAAATATTCGGTACATCTCTGATCTAGATAACATGATAAACATTATTGGCCCGACCACGACCCTTGCAGCTAAACGTTCGATACGTCTCTGATCTGAATTTCTTCGAAGGATCACGTTCACAGATAAAAGTGAATTTTGTTAAAGGATTAAAAAAAAAATGCAAATTTCGCCAAAGGATCGCGATCAAAACTGGATCAACCATTTTCGCAAGAGTGAAAGCCGAATCAGTAACTGACTCAAATTCGAAATGTATTTCAATCTGTCCCGAGCACTGAGGCAGCTAAACAGTAAAAGTCAACCCGACCAATAGCAAAACATAGTTGTTAACCGGACCCAAACCCGACCAGAAGCAAAAACGCAGAAATTAACTTGAATCGCAGCAAACAGTATAAGTTAACCAGATCCAAACACGACCCACAACAAAAAGTAAAAATTAAACCGACGAGCAGCAAAAAATCGAAGCGAACCGGACATCAAATTTTGTGAAATAATCGCGGTGTAAACCGCGATTTTTTCAAAGGATCGTGAAACAGACGTTCATTTCATCCAAAAATTCCGCAAAAGAACGAAAATTTTATCAAAGTACTTACTCCAATCAATTCGGGTCAACCCGAATCCTTCTTGCAAAAGTAAAACCCAAATCAAAATTGTATGTCAAACTGCATCAGACTGGAGTTTCAAAATTTCTAAAATCGACCCCCCTTGAGGACTCTCCATATCCGCCCTTGAGTGGAACAGGATCTATATTTCTATTTATTACATATACATGTATGTATTTATATCTAATTACAAGTTAAGTCACACCTTAGACTATATGTATGTGAAAATTTAATGGATGAATTTTGTACTCTTTAACCTCTTCAGACCTGAGCATAAAATAACTCTACAAATATATATTTATTGCTTTTGCATAATCGACATGACACCATAGATGACAGAAAGAATCTTTTTTACGAAATCAGTACTTTAGGGGACTGGTAATTTAGGTTTACAAATATGGATATTAAAATACTAATGCCCTTAAAACACCAGTTTAACTACCAGTAATATAAATTTACGCAATAACAAAATTAAGGTCTTTAAACAAGTAAATGATCAGCAAATCCTCAAAATTTTTTATCGTAAAGCACATAAGTTAAATAATCATGAATATTTCTTACTTTCTTGGCCACAATGTCTTGAAGTTATTTTCGAAAGTCGGATGTAAATAATATTTTTTTTATGACTTAATATTCATTAGAGCTGACATTTACTGATTTTTTTTTTCTAAAGCAAAAAATATTTAGCTGTATGGAAGTACAGTAAAAATGCAAAAAATTCGAACAGTTTAGTTTTTATGAGGAAAAGAATGAAGGTACGCATTTGTGTACCTCACGTCTGAAGAGGTTAAGGAAATATAAATTGCGAAATAAGCTACTTAATTGACAGTTAAATTTAAAATCAGTTTTTAAAAAATGTATTGTTTACTATTTTTTTCTGTTTTTAGATTCGAATTTTGATAAACTTTTTTGTGAAGTCATTTTCTTGGATGAAAACGACAACAATCTTTTCATACTGACATTTTCAAGAAGTTTTTGCTGTCATCCAAAATAAGAAATTTTCACTTGAGAAAATGTCATTGATTACAGAAGAAAATTCTTCCGTTAGTGAACTGCAGGTGATTCCACAAAATTGTGACAAAGAAAAACATATCTCCTTTGACATAAAAGAAAAACGTTTTTCTTGTGAAGTATGTCTCAAAATATTTTCTAAGAGCAGTCATCTAAAAAGACATCTCTTTACTCATACAGGTGAAAAACCCTATGTTTGCAAATTATGTTCGAAAGGATTTTCTGACAATAGTAATCTAAGAAAACATCTTTTGAGTCATACTGGACAGAAACCTTTTGTTTGTGAATTATGCTGTAAAGGATTTTCTGCTATGAGTAGTCTAAAACAACATCTTTTGGTGCATACAAGGGAAAAGCCCTTAGTTTGTGGAGTATGTTCCAAAATATTTTCTGATAACGGTAACCTAAGAAGACATCTTTTAATTCATACAGGTGAAAAACCTTTTGTTTGTGAAATATGTTCCAAAAGGTTCTCTCAGAATAGTCACCTAAAAAGCCATCTGTTGACACATACTGGTGAAAAACCCTTTGTTTGTCAAATATGTTCCAAAGTATTTTCTGATAACAGCAACCTAAGAAGACATCTTTTAATTCATACAGGTAAAAAAACTTTTGTTTGTGAAAAATGTTCCGAAGTATTTTCTGATAACTGTAACCTAAAAAAGCATTATTTGTCCCATACCTAACAGACATGGCCAGAAAATCTCTTATATTTCTACTGTCAGAATTGAATATGGGCCCTTTATGTATCATTGTATTTATTATTATCACATAGGTTGTGTTTACTATTTAGTAATAAAAGAAAATGTAAAATTTTCTTCTGCATTTGTCATTTTGATAACAAGCAAATAACTATGGACTTTTTTATTAGATTTCAAATATATCTGTTTTGTAAAACTTGAAAATCCTGTTCGGTAGTTACTTCAAACTTTTCATTTCACTATAAACTAATTTCCATCTAAATTAAAAGCATAATCTGATCTGAGAGGGTAAATTATTCTTCACTATCTTATGACTTAATTGAAGTAACACTTTTAAAAATATGAGAAACGTACCAAAAAAATATCTTTGTAATATATATATATATATATATAATATCGAAGAAACACCATAATATACAATTTTACAGAACGGATAAAAATATAAAATATTAAACTAAACAAGAAAATTAACATACCTCTTGAACAAACTTAAAATCTACTAAAAGTTGAACAACAAACTATAAACAAAAATCCAACTCAATCATAAAAACTTATAAACATAGAGTAACAAGAAAGAAAAATGAAAATAAACCACTGAAGGCGAGGCCGCGGGACTTGTGACCCGCGGTGTGGCTTAAACTAGTTTTATACCGGTAACACTCACCAAAACCTCGCCACGACCATATTGAAAAACAAAAATTCAGGATACATAGGCCGGCGATACCTAGCTACCAAACCTCCGCTAACAAACGTCAAATGAAAGTGAGCAGAACACAAACAGTTACATAAACAGTTAAACCATCCTTTGAATTAACCTTTTTTCGGCATCTATCTGAAATTTCTTGCTTTTTGCGAAGTCCCTGAGTAACTTGTTCAAAAACCTCGTAGGATAACCATAACTCACTGCCTGGTCATGCCAATTAAAAAATTCGTCAGTCTTTTTATCTATATTTGAAATCAATTTATTTATACGATTTAAACCATTGATAAAAATATTTCTATAAATTGATATATGAACGTTAGAACCGAAATATAGCATCTTCAAAGTATCAAAATTAAAACTATTACGTTTATCATAAATACCCGTACTTAACTCCCCATTTTTAAAAAAAAATGTTAATATCCAAATAATTTACGTTATTGTGACAATTTGAAGCCGGTTTTAAACTCAAACTGCTAGGATAGTTACTGAATTGGTAATTTTTCACATCGTTACAAGTAAGTAAAATGTCATCTATATATCTGAAACATTTAATGACTCTAGATATTGCTAATTGTTCTTCGCACATAAATAAAAAAATATCTGCTAAAATTGAACTGCAACTTCCCCCCATCGGAATCCCCCTAATTTGTCTGTAAACTTTTTTACCGTCAAACAAATAATTTTCACATACAATAAAATTAAACAGATCCATGAAGTAATCCTGATCAATACCTGAAAAATTAAATCTATTAAAAAATTCCATTATTTTAATTTTTAAACTGTCTAAATCAATACTATTATACAAATCTTCGAAATCATATGCATACAAACCAGAAATGTTTTTTAACTGAATTACTCGTTGAACCAATTCAAAACTATTTTTAATAATGCAAGTTGGATTATCCATAAGAACTTTATCAAACATATCCTTTAATAATTTCAACAATTTTTTATTTCCAGTTACTAAATAAGATCCGAAACCACAAGTTATGGCTCTAAATTTTACAGGTTTTTTGTGAAACTTCGGTACCAAAACCAGATAAGGAAAACTGGTGCTACTGTGTTTCAACTTTATTTTTTTATAAAATGCTTTGACTCTATTGCCAATAATTTGCTTTCTGGAATTAGAGACCTGATAGTTCGTAACATTATCGTAAGTTTCCCTAAGTAAATCCCCATACAGTGTTTTGCACACTATAGCATAATTAGCATTAGCTTTATCTACATAGGTGATTAAAAATTTATCTTGTAGGACTTTTATTGATTCTTTTAATTCTTTGTAGTATTTGTTAGTAACCCCCTCAAAATTCATTTGAAATTCACTATTTAACTCTTTTAAAACACAGTATCTCCACTCCTCAAAAACTGAATTAGGCAAGTTATACTTTTGTACTAATTTGTGAATAAATATATATAAATTTGTATTTAAACGTTTTTTGATGTTATTTTGAGTTAAAATTCTTTTAATTCTATATTTTGTTCCAAATCTCATTATTTCTCTCAGATCTTTATTTTCCACTATCTCTAGGTCACCGGTTAATATATGGTTATAATTGGGGTCTACATACTTTTTAAACTTTTCATCTTGACAATAACAAACACTGTTACTTTGACTATTTTTCAGATCTTTCGAAAATACATTATAGTTAAAAATGACTCTCCCTAAAGGTTTATCATATTTAAAAGCTTTAATAATCTTAATATTTTTATCAGGCAAAAGCTCGTTGTACCTGTTTAAAATTTGATTAATAACATTGCCTTTCATATACAATACCATCATTATGCCATATATATATATTATATATAATATTATATATATATATATATATATATATATATATATTTGTTAATTTTTCTTTAAAATATTTTTTCTAGGATTTAAATGAAATATATATCATTATCATGTATTCTATGCGCACATCATGAGCAAAGTAGTTTTCTAAAATTATATAAATAACTCATTGAATATTTATTCGGCATGTTAACTTGATTCGTTATTAATGGTTGTATAGACAAATCAGCTATGGGCAATTTGTTTCTCAGACCCTGTTTCTATTCCTTCTTATTTGTGTTCTATATAATCGAATATAGAGATTTTTGCAACACGGCAATATTGTCTCCGATCATCATCTAATATAATACGACCAAGTCTTGTGTGTTTGCAAATTTTATCTGAAAAATGTCCCTGATAATCTTGACCAAATTTTGTATGCTACCATTCAGTGGTAAGAGAAGTTCATTGGGATAGGTCACGTGATTGGAAAAATTCGATTAGTGGGTCGTTTTTGTGTGACTACGGTCACTGTATGTTAATGGGAATGGAGATTCAAACAGTTATTAAGTTGAAGAGTTGGCAGTAAGCAAAATTGCAAAACCTGACGCGATTTTGGCAGGAAAATATATTTTTAAAATTGCCATTGCCAATAAATGTGTTTGGCATTAAATGATATAATGTCATCAAATTCGGTACCGATACATGATATTGTATTGTTTTTTCGAGTTGAACTTAAGACTAATTTTAAACCGCTCTACATCCATTTTTCCTTGCTGTTATATTATAATATGCGAAAATGTTTGTGTTTGTATATCCAAATTTTATTTAAAAATTGTTCCATTGATTTTGACCGAATTTTGTATTCTACCGTCTTAGAGTATGAGAAAACCCAAATGTTCGAGAAAATTTGATGAGTACGTCATTTAGTCTTCACTGGAGATAATGATAATTGTTACGCATCTATACATTTATAACCTTAAATAAATGTTTAAAATAGAGTTAAATTTTGCGGTTTTCTGGTCATTGCTTTGTTTACATTTTCTAAACAGGAATTTGAATATAATTAACCCTTAACTGCTGCTAGCGGTCTCACAGACCACTGAGTTTTTCAAGTTTCAGAGTTTAACTCACAATTTTTAATGTAACTATAGATACTAATCAATCTGTTTCGTTTGGAGTCCTATTACTATCTCTAAAGACTTTTGAATAGCTAAATTTTATTTATAATAGTTTTGTATATGAAGTTTAATACAAAAATAGTATTCTGAGTGTTAATTTAACATTTTAATCATCTTTAGATTAAGCGGTCTGACAGACCGCTCACAGTAGTTATGCGACAATTTTTGTCACAGTCATTATTGGTTAATAATGCAATCGAAACTATAATAAATTCTTAAAATGTAATAAAATAATGAAATATGTAATAAATTAAAGTAATAAAAATTTAGATGATTTTTAAGGGGATTGAAATATTAAAAGGAAAGGTAATTTAGTAATCAATAGCGTTTAATTAAATATTCATTATAAAGATGAAATTTATTTTCTTTAAATTATTCAATAAAATTTGCCTCATAAAGGTTTATTACTAATCCACATCAAAATCATAAAATGAAGAAGTTTTATTTCAGGTTTAGCAAAATATGCTTTATTAATACATAAATATATTTGGTAAGAATGTGATGATTACGAATGATATCAGCAATATCTTGAATTTTTTCACAAATAAATTTATTTTTCCTTCTTGTAAAAAACATGAATTCAATAATATTAAAAAAAATTACAAATAAATAAATATATGGAAATGATATAAAACAAGAAAAGTCAAATTTTCTTCCTATAGCTGAACTAAATGTTTCATTGTTTACATCCATAAATTATGTGCAGGTTTTAGAGAGTTGTGGATTTAAGCGAGTTTACTGTACTAATAAAGAATTAATAGAAAACTCTCAGGAAATAAGATAGTAAATTTTTTCTTATAATTACTCTCAATAATTTTAAAAAAATGATGGCTCATTAACATCAGAATTCCTCAACAAGAAATGTAAAAAATTTATGGTTTGGCTGCTCTTATATACAATTAGCGACATAAATATTTGGCAGTGAGTGTTGTTGATTATTTTAAGGAATCGTTAATATTTAATAAAAAACGATATCAGACATCAGCAGCCACAAATGTAGACGTTATTGGTTTTCATGAATTTTTATGCACTCCATGCAGGTTTTTATTCTTAAAATGTGATGTTTTACCACATTTGTCAAGTATTTTATGTCTACAACACTTAAGATTTTTTTATTTAAGCTTTTATTAAGTTTTTAATAAATGAATTCTTTAAGCATTCATTTGCAGAAAAATTAACTTGTTAAATTTTTTATACGATTTTATTTAAATAATTTTTTTTATACCCACTTTAATTTAATAATAATTGTGCATTAAAATAACGAATTATCTATAGAAATTTCAATTATTGTTAACATGGAAAAGTGAAGAAATTTCAGTATATCATATTTGAAATTAACCTGTCTTTTGTAATGTTCCTATGTCAGCATAACCAAGTTATTTATTTCAAAATATTTTTACATTTTAATAGCAAATGCTACAATATTGCACTTAAGCCGTGGTTTTTTAGAGGTGGCTTGTAGATGGCGCATTAGATAACTGCATTGTATAACATTAAGTTAAACGTTTTAGTGCCAAATATAGCTCTCAGACATCTACTAAAATGCCGAAAGAAAAGGAGGCTATTTTTACAGATAATTTATATTACATTTTAAAATTAGAATTAGGAATGCAAATAAAAAAAAATAACAAATTTTTTTAATAGTATGATCCAAGACAGACAGAATGAGATTATATATATATATATATATATATATATATATATATATATATATATAAACGTATGCACACGATTTTTACCAATGCACGCCAAAATTAAACTGACTAAAGAAGCGCTATTGCGCCGCCGACATTTTTTACATACCTACCTATAGCGCAGTGTAGCTTTTTGGCAATAAAATGCAGAGCCGTCCGAAGCGATCGGTCGCCCCGGTCGCGGATAGCTAGGTACGCAGAATTTATACTACCAACTTTATTTGTTTTTTCTTCTAAAAAAAACAAAAAAAAAATCCTTTTTTTTGACAAAAACATACATTTTCAAAATAGCATATGACTTCTTTCTTTGAATCCAAAAGAGATTACAGAACTGTTATACTATAGTGTAGATACATTTATTCCACATCTGTTTGTTAGACAGACTTTGCCAAAATATAGTTTAAATTTTATCTTGTATTATTTAGTTGTTAAAATTAAACATTTCAAAGTTGTAAAATAAATGCAAAATATGTATTCAATAGAATTTTTTTTTTGTTTCCACACTTTTCAATTTTGTTACACCTATCCAAAAAGAAGAGGGAAGGGGGTGCCAAATTGAAGCTCTGTCCGGGCGTAGTTTCCTTTTCACAGGCCGCTGCTAAAACTGTTAAATTTTGCTGATTTACTTACTTTTGTTTAATTTATTATTGTTTGTGTGTTTTTATAATCCCATCTGATGTTCTCTTGTGATTGTTATACCCTCTATAGACTATTTTATAACATACTAGCTGTACCCGTCGAAACTCGACGGAAAAGAATATATATTAGGTATGGTATATATCAATCTTATATAGACAGTAAAATACTGAGCGAAATAAACAATTGCCACTTCTTAAAATAGGGATAACATAGCTTTTCATGATGAGATAGACAAACTTCAGAAAATAACAAAAAATAAAGAAAACAACTCTTAAATTATTATGTTGTACTTAACTTCAGCTACAAATCAAATCTTTTTTTAATGCGGTTTCTAAACCTTAAATATTATTTAAATGCCAAATTATTTAGGAAGTTAATATTATACCCCGGAAGACGATTTCAAAAATATCTGCATAGTTTATTTTTTCTCCGTTTAAATATCGCTTGATAACTGTACAGTAATTATAATATCAATGAAATATCTAATAATAGAAACAGGGACTTACTAAACTGCCTAACCAACCCATTACATATTTACAGCACTTGCAATAAATTTAATTTATTTATTGGTTTGTATCCTCCATGAATTTGTAAAAATTAATTTTATTGTTATGGCAACGAAAAAAAAAAAAAAAAAGACGATACCTCTGTTATTAAAAAGAATAAAATTTTTGTATTCGTTGCTGAAATGCAGATTTTTTTTTAAACAATAACTTAATACAATGAAATGATTTTAATTATTTTTTGATATTATATAAGATAGAAATATAATAATATTGGCATATCAATTTTATTCTTTTTTTTTCTAATATGACATCATTTACACCTTTAGAAATACTCACCTTTTCTTAAATTAAAGCGTGATTTATGCAGTTATTTAAGAATTCTTTAGTTTCATAAAATATTCATTATAATTAAATAGAAATGGCGCAGTTTATAGAAATATTTTCATGTGCGCACACCACGGACCTTTAAATTAATAGAAGTTCACTTTATTTAGATGTAGGAATTAAAGTCAGTGAATATGACATCATCACTGACACAGCTATAACAATGTATATTATATTCATGGAATAAACTTATCTGGTTTCTGTATGACGACATTTTCTCCATCGACAAAATTTCACTTTAGATATTTTATTAAAGTTTATCTTCTGTAATTTTACTTACATAATATTTAATAATATTATTCAGTAAATAATTTGTGTATTGCAGGGAATAACTATGTGCATTCATTTTATTCTGATTAAATTTTACGAAAACCTTTATTTATTTATTTATTTTTTCGAAATGCGATTATACATTCCCCGATGAGATCAAGCTCCTGATTGGAGGAAAATATTGAAAGAAAATAAATTTTGAGAAAAGCTTAACCTGTTGCCACTGTTTTGAAGAAATGTCATGAAAAAGCTTTTAAAATTAAAAATAAAATATAAAAATTGAAATAAATTAAAATTTAGCCAGAATGGGGACATTTACACATAAACAGCTTTCATTTAAAAAAATAATTATCAAAATCGGGCCAGTAGAAAGCTCAGGGCTGATGACCAAAAAAACAGCCAAGTGTTTTAAATATATAGATTCTATTATAACTTTGTTCAATAAAACTCTTCAAATATTTCATCATCCAATTTGCATGGTCAGATCTAAGAATGTAATCCAAAGTTACACTACAAAATCGCATAATAAATGTATTCTATTTTACCTTTAATTAGTTAATAGAGGTTTAAGCATTGTAAAAATGTTCTAGTAAATAATTAAAAGGGTGTAAAATTTATTATATTATAATGTAAATTACATAAAATGATGAAGAATTTTGTCCCAAAAATTTTCTTTATTAAAAAATTTTAGAAATATGCAAGGAATTATAATAAACGCATGTATACATTAGAATCTCTTTTACCCAAAAAGATTTTTTTCATTGTCAGTATTTACAAAATTATAATTATACAATTTTACATCATTTTAATCCTGGAATTTTCTCCTTAAAATTACTTTATTTCCTATTTTCTTTATGACTATACTATGTATTATATTTATTATGATTTTATCTTTATGCAGTTAGGGAATAGTCTGATATATCATTGATTTTCTGATTATAAGGATGTTACTATAGTTTTTATACACTATATTAAACATTTTATTTGAATTTTTTTTTACATTGATTATAAATATTCATGAAATTATTTTAATTTAAATTGCATTTCAATAAACATAAAAGTTGATAGATTACCTTTATTCTATATATTGCAGATAAATAAATCGTAAATACAAATTCACATTACATCATTTAAAACAATCTTCAAGGTGTGAAATATGCAGCAAAATACTTCTTTACACAACCATTTTGAACACACTATTTCTGATTCAGAAAAAAGAAAATATAACAAAAATCTCTCTCTTAAGTTTAACTTAACCAGGCATACATTAATTCACATTAATCAAAAACTTTTCGAGTGTGAAATATGCAACAAGGAATTCTCGCATAAAAGTGGTTTAACTAAACATTTGTTAATACATACTGCCGAGAAACCATTTGTATGTGAGATGTGCAACAAGAGATTCTCCCAGAAGAGCAATTTAAGCAAACATGTGTTAATTCATACTGGCGAAAAACCATTTGTATGTGAGATATGCAACAAGAGATTCTCTCAATTCATTAGTTTAAGCCAGCATCTGTTAATTCATACTGGTGAGAAACCATTTGTATGTGAGATATGTAATAAAAAATTCTCACAGACGAGCAATTTAAACCAAAATTTGTTAATACATACTGGCAAGAATCTTTTTTGTATGTGAGATTTGCAACAATAAATTCTCACGGAAGATCCATTTAAGCCAGCATCTGTTAATGCATGTTGGTGAGAAACCTTTTTTGTATGAGATATGCAACAGGAAATTCTCTCGAATCTGTAGTTTAAACAGACATCGATTGATCCATATTGGTGAAAAATCTTAGGTGTGTGAAATATGAAAGGAGAAATTTTTTGAAAATGGTGATTTAAACAGGCATCTATTAATAAATATTAATAAGAAATCTCTGTGAGGTACACAAAATCTTTATTTTTTTAATAGTATGTTTTAGTTTTTGGTATTATCTTATTTTTATACTTCTTGTGTATCAGGTTTTTTTCCCAATATTTAGGAAACGAAATTTATTGCTGTTATAAAGTTTAACATCAACTAAAAATTAATTTCTGATTTCAGTTAGTAAATAAGCAGATTATAGAAGCCTCAAACGCTAGCTGCGAGATGCAGATTTGTATTTTGATCTGGGTTTGAATTATCTGAAAAATCTTGAATTTTTCAATTTGTTTCTTTGTTACATTATATAGATTTATTATGATGTAAGATATTCTGTTGATTCAGAATATTTAAACTAAAAAATATACGTTTAATATAATTTTACATTAATTTTTTTACTTTAAAACTGATTTTCTTATGAACATTAATGAGGAAAAATAGTTTTCCTTAAAATGTTTGTGTCCCAAAAACCTTTGCATTAATAAAAATAAAAGAATAATTAAATATTGAAATTATTGCTTGTGTGTTTATACATTGATTTTTTCTTCATAAAAGAATAATTACCTGACGATGTTTGAAATTTTTAATTTTTCATGCATTAAATCTCTTCTTAAAACTTTCCATCATATTTGAAAAGTTTTACGAGTTCGGTTTAATCGTCTTGGATGCTCAAATACCTGTGACTTACTGCTTTGCTATTGACATGTAAATTGAGTTGTATTATGTTGCTTTCGCAATTCCATTTCAGTTGTGAAGCGTTTATAATTCATTCACGGGCATACGTAAAATAATTACATTCTATTACATTGTTTGGCTGTAGTTCCAAAAATTTTACTGGCCAGGATCAACCAAATCCATTGTAAAATGACTACGTTTTCTTCCCTCTGTAAATTATATCTCTGATTATTTAAAAAGGTGAACTCTAACAACAGGATGATAGCAAACAACAGCTGTTCATTTCTCATTTTTTAGTTCATCAAAGTGGTCAATTTTCTCTGTAAATTGATTGTTTAACATAATTTTATAAATGCAATGAGATTCTGCATCTTTGCCTTCGTGATTAAAATAGTTTAGTTGTACTTTTTGAACATACTTCATCGTTAAAGAAAAGTGGTATAAAGTTCACACTTTTATCTTTACAAAATATCTGGAGGAAAGACTTACATTTAACGTGAAAATTGATAGCGTTCACATACATTATAAATCATTTTTCTTACTTATTTAGAATTGGTCAAAAAGGTTTGGACTCTAAATTTTCTTCATATGGATAACACCATACACAAGAAGCATTTCAAGATTCTCAGTTGACTTCCATGTATTATCTGAATTTAAAGTTTAACCCTTTATCTACCGATAGTACTTATAAATACCATTAAAAATACTTATTTTAAAATTCTTTTGATACTTCAATTAGTTGTAATACTGTTTAGAATAAGTTACAGATACATTATTTTATTTTGTTCCAAAAGCATTATTGGTTACACAAAACAAAAATATATTTAAATGTTGATTTCTTTTGCCTTTGTATCTTTTCAGCTTTCTTAACGCTGAGAGAGGGGGATAGGGATTTTTCAGTTCGGAATTATTTCTATATTTATATTGTAAGAACATCCTATTTGCACATTTCTTAATTCTACAAAATACTGAGACAACAATTTTAAATAAAAGATTTGAGTGGGGTTATAAATATTGCTCATAATCCCTGGGAATTCAAATTTAATTAATTCTTCAAAAGTTTATTAAATGATTATGTAAATCTTTTAATTTAGTTTAAACAATTTACATAAAATGCTTTAGAATATAAAATTTTCATGAATTCATTATTTGGTAGATAAAGGATTACAATGTATAGCCATCAACTAAATTTATTGCTGTGCAGGATGTCTGCTGCAGAGCCATATATATTTACTATCTACTTTTACGCTGTTTGAAATTTACAAGATTTATAAAATAAGCAGTTACGTTATCCAGATATTTCATGTATTTTTTAGGTTAAATGTGTTCAAGGCTGTCACATTCATGTATACCTTTAAGTAGTTTGTCGTGTAACAGATCTTCTTGTGACATGTAGCAGAAGCAAATAAAAATAGAAAGCTCATTCAGTAAATTACTAGACGTGTTCTAAAGATTGTAAAATTCAGATCCAGAAAAATTATAGTGAAATTCAAGACTACAGAACTATGTCAATATATTAAAAGAATTATTTGTTTAATTATTTTGATGTAAAATCTATTTCAAACTTTTCATTGGGAACATTTTAAAAATTCAATTACAAAAACTGATTGTTTTAATTTCGCATGTATTGTATTTATTTTTCGTCTGCAAAAATTACATTAAAAAAAAAAAAACTAATCCAGAAATTGATGAGCAACAAATTTGGAATTGCTCCCTAGAAAGTCAAATTGTCTCCCAGTGGGTAGTACTCGCCACGTTAGAGTCATTGTTCTATAGGAAAATGTCGTTTGTGGTTTATTTTAATGACGAACTGTCAATCAGGATAATTTTGACCTACCAGAGTAACTTTGGGCCAAGAAAGAAAAAAGATTAAATCTACTACATACTTGAGTTAAGGGGCTACTTCAGTCAAATGAAAAGACCCGCTCACTAATGCTAATCCTATGGAAGAAATTTATAAAGATGTCTCGGTTGCATTTCAATATTTTTAAACGATTTTTTTGCATTGGATAGCTAAGATCGATCAGTATGCAAACCGGTTTTTACTTTTTCTATTTGGGTTGCATATATATTTTATGAAGGTGCTTTGGTTTTACAAACCTGTTCCGAAAATGAAAGCGTCCTCATAAAAAATATTTGTAAACAAAATCAAAAAGTAAAAAACGGCCTATATATATACATACATATATATATATATATATATATATATATATATATATATATATATATAATTGAAATGTAAAGGAGATATTATAAATATCTTCTATAGGATTTTGGTCTCTGTATATAGAAAGCAGCACTAGTGTGAGTTTAGCAGGTCATCGGAAATAATTCGTCAAGATTCCACCATGCCAGAATGGATTAAACTTTTCAAAGGCAGAGCAAATTTACCCTGATTGACTGTAACACTTTTTCAAGATTTATTAAATCTATCTATTTAGCGCCGTGCAAAAGAGGGAGGAAGAAGGGGGGCGATCGCCCCGGGCGTGGAAATTTAGTGGGCGCCAAATTTATACTTCCAATATATTTTTTGCTTGTCACAAGAAAAAGTTGGGGTGGGGAGGGGGAATTGAGACTTTGTCCCGAGCGCAGTTTTCGCTTCGCACGTCCCTGAATCTATTATGAATTCCCGAGATGCACTGAATGATGCTTTCTGTGGCATACCAGATGCAAATTATTTTTTTATTTATTTTTCAGCATTTATACTCAACCTACGTCCCAAGAAATATTCATTGATCTAAATTTAATGAAACTTAGAGGATATTGAAGACCTTTACAATTTATTGCAGCATATATATTTATGAAGAGAAAAAAAAAGCTTATTTATAATATATGAAGTTATATTAAAACATCCTAATTATCATTTGGTTAGTTATTTCTTAGTAATTATCATTTTAGTTAAAGGTCCTCTTTACATGGAATTCTGTTTATGGTGCAGTAGTGTATATTTTTAAATCTACTACACTCTTCAAACATTACTTTAAATAGTTTAATTCATGTTCTGTATTTGTGGCTTCAAAAAATAAAAACTTTTTGAATAGATAAAAATCAAATTTCTTAAAGAAAAGAGACTGTTTTTTTTTTCAATTCAAACTTGGTAATTGCGTATTTTGTAATTATTAAATAGCTAATACTAACTCTATGAAGTTTGTGGTGCTACTTTTTTGATTTACTATTTTGATAACATTTTTTGCATCATTATATAAATATGTATTTCGTGGGGAAAGAGTATGACAGATTAATAGGATCATACAAAACAATTCAGTTACATACAGATTTATGGGTGAAAAGACTGCAACCAATTTAATGATTTTACACTATTTCAAACATAATGAAATTTATTTGCATTTCTAAAGTTATGATTATTATTATTATTTTGAGATGCTAGCTGTAAAATATGACACAATATTTTATTGTTGTTTTAAATGCTCAAATCGGATGTTTTCCAAGATATTTTTCTTCCAATATGCCATTGCAAATTGATTCCTCATCTTTTTGTTGTAAACAAGTATTAATATGAAGAATGATTCTTCGTAAAGAGGCCGAGAAAGAAATATCGCAATTTTTTACAGATACTCATCTTTAACAGCTCTTAGAAAAGTATTTTTCATCTCAGAAATAAAAAACTATCTAAACATATGTATTTATAATTAAAAAACTTTATGAAAATGAAAAATAAATTTTGAATATGCAGTTGAAATTTTTTTTACTGGCATTGGTACTCAAATTTTCTTTTACAAATTGATTTAAACATTTCAGAGCAAAGAAAAATTGATAAATTTGTTTATCTTTAGCAGTTTTTTTTCCTCATCGAATCAATAAATGCCTCATCATTTATATTTTGTTTTGTATATAGTAAAACATTAGTGCTTTCAAATCTGATTTGATAATATTGTATGTATAAATAAAGAAAAACTTGTTCTGCCATAGAAATACTTAGAATGCTTACTAAAATTTGTACTGTTCAGATATGAAAATTTTCTTTTTGTTATTGTTATTAATGAGCAGCTTTTTAGCTATAGCAGTTTGCATGAGTTTTGTTGGCTATGGAGGGAAAAATTAAAGTATCATTTATTGAATTCGTTACACTGTTAGTAATATGTGATGCAATAAAATCATGATTTATTAATTCAAAATTTATTATGAATCAATTCCTTCATAATAAATTTTGTCTTAGTTTGAATAACATCACTTATAACTTTTGTTTGTAGATATATTTTTTAAAATATCAATTAGATCTTTTTAAAAATACTTTTAATTTGTTAAATAATCCATCCGTTTTGATTTTTAAAAAATCCTTTTTCCCAACCATGGTATATGACTATTTTATAAAATTTTAAGTATAAAATAGATTAGTAATTTAATTACTAATTGATTGGTAGTTGACTCACTTTTATAGAATGAATTGCCATAGAGTTTCTAAAGGGTTTTAGGTTTATTTTTTTTTCTTTTGCCTACTCTATCAAATCATACAAAAATATAAATAAATAGAAGAAGAATCTTACATTTTATGCTCCAGTTTGATCAAATGCTTAATTTCCATTTTTTTATTTTCTAAATTAAAAAAATTAATTATTTTCAGTTGAAATTATTTAATTTATTTTTTAAAATTTATATGCACTTGCATAAAATTTAAATTGCATCCGTCGTTGTTCCAGTCTTGACAAAATCGAGAACAAACAATTAAATACATGGTTTTAAGTGTCTAATATGTTACCATGCATAATGGCAAGAAATAATTTGTCATTTCTCAGTCGAAATTTCCACTGTTAAGTTAATTTATTTGCAATATTGATTTTGTATTGTAAATACTTTATATAAAACCAATATGTCTGTGCTTGGGGTATTATTGTATATATTTTTAATGCAAAACATTATTTAGAGATTTAGACAATAAGGATATCTCATTGTAATCTTTACAATATTAGCGCAATTATAAGCTCCAATAGAATCAATATTTGTTTAGTACTAAGATTATATAAACAAATTTCAAATACTACTTCATGTATAAAAAAAACTCCACAGAAATCTATATTCATAGTGATTTATTGAACATAAATTCTAATCAGTTTTCGATATAAACTATTGGAAAATGCATAATTTTGATGACACAGTTGATCGTCTTCTAAGAATTTATATGAGTAAAAAAGGGACTTTCCACCCACGTAGTATTTGGATCTCTGTTTTCTTTTCTCATCTGCATTATAATTCTTGAGTCTTCGATGGTACAAAACTGGCAAATGCTTAAATCACAGAAAGGCGAGGAGGCTTTAACAACTTGCCACTTAAGATTTTTTTCATCCCAAAGAACAGGAGGACAGCGGGTATCATATAAATAAATCGAATTATTATCAAACACATAAAATATATCTTTAATTGTGACAGCTTTCGGCAAAAAGTAAGCAAACGGCAAATTTTCAAAGTTCTTCCAAGTATCCCTGTCAGCATCATATACTTCCACAGATTTCAGGTACTCGTCATGGTTCTGTCCACCCAGAATAAACAGCTGCCCTTGATAGACTGCCAACGCAAAAAGGCGACGGTAAGTTTTTGGAGCACTTATTGTACGCCAGATATCAGTGATCGGGTCATAAACTTGTGCACATAGATATTCAGTGAAAAGATCTCGGATTCCGACCATGTAAATCATATTGTTGACTGTAGCAGATGCAGTTTCAACAAAAGCCTGATGAGTTGCGGCGATTTCCCATGTTTCGGAATCGAAATTGTACCGTTCTAATGTTGTTACAATCTCATCCATTTCTATTTCTGGTGAAGTTCCTCCCATAACATAAATATGATTTCCTGATTTTACTACATCGTAATTCCGACGAGGTATGTTTGGCAGATTTAAAGTTGACCATGTCTTCGACAAAATATCAAAAGTATAGATCACGTTCTCCGCCATATCAAACATTATGACAAGCGGTCCTGATCCATGCAAAACAACATCAGGACCAACCATTTTCGAGCTGATATATCGCCAGAAATCAATGTCTTCATCGTACGTAATGAAAATTTTAATTCCCTCGGTATAATCTGATCTGTTAACGAAAGACTTGGTAAAGAAATGTAACTTTTTGGGGATGCGATGTTTTGGAACTGCTGATTGTTCAGACACAGTTTTTATTAACTTGATGCAGGAAGGATTTTCCTTAACAAGTGGATGATCAAGAATTTCAGAGCACAAATCATTGTCGGCATCATTAAAACGAATGGATAAAATTAAATTTTCGAGCCATTTCTTTCTTTCGTCTTGAAATCCACAAACCCAGCGCTCTACAGCCTTCCATAATTGCCGTTCATTCGAAACATTCAAGGAATCGGAAGACAACAGCCAAATTAAAAATTCCACCGTCAAATCCTCGAATCTTGAATTTCGGTCTCTTAAGATTTGTTGAAAATTCACCTGAATGAAACGGGAAGATGCCTTGAAAATGCTACTATCTCTATCTTTCGTTCCTTCAAGAAACAAAGGAACGCTATTCGATGTTGTCAGATTCTTGATGGCTAAAAATTTACAGGTGTTTTGAAGTTTTTCCATGCCCAAGAAATTAGCTGCTACAAGAATGTCTCTGATGCTATTTTTGGTAAAATTCAGCTTTCCTTCATAGATGTAATTCAAGATGGTTTCTAAAGTTGAGCCTTGAATCTCTGGAATGAGCACGTCAGTTTGCCCCACGGACGAGTTGCAGAATAAATTGTGGAAATACCCACTTTTCATAGCTAAAAGCACGCGATGAACTGGAAACTCACTGCCGTCTTCTGTTCTTATGCAAGCATCGTACAAGTACTCGAAGCCTCGGAAATTTTCAAACACCGCCATTATGTTGGGTGGTGATGTGCTATTTTATTTTGGTTGATTCTCTTATTTGCATTTAATTTTCATTAAAGAATATGTATTGTTAATACTAAAACGATTTTCATTCTTGCGCAATTGTTGTATTTATCTATTTAAAAATATACTGCCTTAAACAATTACTTTTACAATAATGTAATGTTTTTCTATTTATTACCTTGAAATTTTCTTAGCTGTCCATTGTTGGACAGTATATATGTTCTCAGTAAACAAATTAATAAATTTTTTATTTATTTTTTCATTAAAAATGTAATTATGCTTGCATTTTTGCCGATCCTACCGAAGCTAGTATAGGGGAGAAAATATGGGCTTCTAATTGGTTGAATAATTTTGCTTTCCTTCATTTTTGAGTTTACGTTTATTTAATCATCAATTTCTGTTTGAAAAGCTTTTGAAATCTGGATTTTCCTTCTGTTTTTAAATATTTATTAATAGATAAAGAAATTGATAATTCGGAATTTATAATTAAAGAAGTTAATCAGGATGTTTAACAATTGTTCTTTATTACTTTTAGAAAATAATAAAAATAGAATTGCCGTTTCATCTTTCTGTTTTTTTTTAACATGATATGCACATATATACACAATCAGAACAATTTATTTTGAAACAACAGTATTTTTATTTTACGGCGTCAAACTCAATTGTTCTATATAACTTTTAAAAAAATGAAATTTCTTCTTAATATTATTATTTTAATGATATACCCATATACGATCCTAATACGTACATTAGCATTCAGAATGATCTATTTGCAAGCAATTTTTCGACCAATCAGAAACCCGCATTTTTCTCCCCCATACTAGCTTCGGTGGGATCGGCAAAAATGCATTATGCTTTTAGTTAGGCAATAACGCGCATGCATTGTTATGGGATCGTCTTGCCTTTGGTTTTACTATTATTAAAGTGAAATTGAAAATGCATAATATTGTTGGAAAAATACATTCATTGTCACATTACGACTGTTTAATATTTTCCAACAAAGTTCAAAAGCGTTTATGAATTCAGTCTGTCTATCGCCTGTTCAATTTCTAACTCGCCAGAATGTACTCAGATTGCGTACGAGATTGCTCATATTTTACGTAGTGCGATTAAAAAATTCCGGGAATGTGGCCATTCTTGACAACGACAGCAAGTGTATACAGTGAAACCGCCTAAAATGTATTCTCCCAACTCTTCTCTACTTGCGCATGTTGGTTTAGTCCATATCATGTAACCGAACAGCACGCGCAGCTGTTATCTTCCGAAGTTAGTTATCCTTGCTCCGCGAAGTAAAAAAGATGGCTTTTCTTGAACAACATTGCAATTATAAATTCTGCCAACGATTAGATAAAACAATAATTGAGACTTTGAAAATGCTAAGAAAGGTGTATGATGAATCTTCTATGGTGATGGCAAAGTTTTATGATTGTCATCGACGTTTCAAAGAGAACTGAGAATCCATCGAAGACGATAAACGCTTTGGCCAATCTTCGCTAAGGTTACTTTCTGCTTCAAAAGACACCAGCACATCGATACCAACTGTTCAAACAATTTACTCGTCAAAACTCATACTAATGTCCTCCTACATCTCCCCTATCAAGTGAACATAGCGCAATGTGACTTTTCCTGATCCCATCAATTAAAGAACATTTACCGGGACGCATCTTACTTTTCTGTACTCGATTACAGACCATAGAGATGTTTCCAGTCTCCTGATTGGTTGGTTTCTTTTATGGATTTGCTTTATCGCCATTATCAAAACGCTTAACGCCAAACAACATTTACTTATAATAATCGTCGAAATAAAATAAGTAGAAATGTTAATAAGTGATGTATATAGAATGTTGTAAAATTAAAAACTAAACAATCGTCAACAAATGGCGATTATTAATATTTAAATTTAATATTTGTTTAGTTTTTAACTTTACAATATTATGTATTCACCATTTAATAACCTTGTGATTAACCTTTTATTTTATTACCACCAAAAAAATGTTCAGTTATACCTTTCATCATAAAATTGTCCAGCTTGTTTTATATATATCTATAAAAAATAATTTTTTATATAAAATATTAGAAATTTAAAAACTTTTTATATGTATGAATGTACATATTTCTTAAAATATATACACATTTAAAACATTTTCGAAAGTGTTAACTAAAATCAAATGTAATATAATCCCCAAAAGAAAAAAAAAGTCACTAAACACAAAAGTTGAACAAAAAATCAAGTTGAAGTTTCGTAAAAGAAAACCAGATGGCACCATTACATATTTTTTTCTATCGTGTTCCATTTAATTTGTGCTTTCTCGTTTTAATAACAAATTGCGGAATTCTGAATTAATTAGTCATTTGTTAACAACTGAGTTAGATTAAAATGTTGAATGTTAAGTGCAGATTCACTTATGCATATAAAAGAAAAAATATATATATAATGGTATATTATAGTGGCGTCATAGAAATTCCAATTTCCAAAGACCTTAAACAGCAGGAAAGACGAAAGAGAAGCTAACCAATCAGGAAAGTGAAAAACTCTCTGTGGTCTCTAATCAAGTAAAGGAAGGTAAAATGCTACCGGGACGTTTTTATTTATTTATTCATATCCGTTTTTATTCATCAGATGCGATGAAAACAACATCGCAGGAAGCCTTATGGGAGGTTGCAAAAAATGGCTTCCAACCATGATTCCAGAAGTTTTACGAACACTGGCAAAAATATATCGTCGACCAAAGTGACTACTTTAAAGGTGGACATGTTTCGGTGCTGTGAACTATTCAGGGAAATGTTTTTTAACAACCTTTCCTTGAATTATTGAATCATATTATGTATATACCTTATAGAGTATTCAGCGTACTATGGCATGCTCGGGATTAAAAAGGAAGTAAAGCATTTACGGTTAATTTACCGTGACATTGAAAACAATTCCGTTACATTACGGTCTAATGAAAATAAATCGTTTGCGACCTTTTTAATCTTTTTTGCAACGGGAGCCTTTTACGAAATTTCTTATGTTTTGTCACCTGTTTTTAAAAATAGAAATTTGTGCCTTATTAAATCGAGAAAATGCTCCGATTTATTAAGGCAAATTTTATAGTATAATTTTATTGGTGGGGATAAACAAGGATTCTAAAGTCTGTTTGCGGCGCGCATACGTGTCACTCTTCCCCAAGGGGTTAATGATATTGGAAATAATTTTAAACGTATTGCAGTTGATATATATCTTAGAAGTCTACCACAAGGCGCTTATTGTAGAATATGCTATGCATAGTGTCAGGTTTCTGATGCTAATGTTCAATAGGTATTCAGTATAACTATCATCAGATATTATCTTTTTACTTATTCTGTATTGTATTTAACATGTGCTGACCTACCTTCATATAAACCCAGCAAAGAAAGAAACAATGCGTCATCAGCTGGAAAAAAGATGGCAGCAATCTGTGCCATCAGCGGTAAAGTGCAATGGTGTCATTACTTAAATTTGTACAAAAGTGTCCGTGCGAAATGCAGCTGATGGCCAGTCAGTGATGACCAGCATTGGTATGCCATCGCATTACTTCAATCCATCAGTTTTCATGCAGTTCTAGCACCAATCCTACAGCAATTCCTTAGCTGGGCCTGCACTTTTAATCCAGCACCATCACTTATCCTACAGTGTTAGACAGTGGCAAAACATCTGTAACTTTTTTTTCTTTTTTTTTTACTATGAGCAGACGTCTATCTAGCATCCTTGCAAAAATTTCTTATAAAAAGTATTACAGAATTCTAGACCGTTTTTCTATAAGCTAGTTTAACCGAAAGCAGTATATAGAAATATCTATACAGAAACATTAGAATACATTCAAATTTCACCAACATGCAGTGGACCCTCCCAAGTACTAACCGCGTTCGATGCTGTTTGGATTTTGTGATCGGACGAGCATTGATGCCTTCAGCGTATGCTACGGCTTTTCACACCTCATCTTTTCTTATTAAATATTTTAAGTTTGTTTCTATTGCGATTTGCCCTCCTAATCTTTAAAACCATATAGAAATCATATACATTTTATATGCTGATTCTCAAATGTGTGAATTATGAAAACCGAAGTCATTTGTAACTTAGAAAATTAGATTGAAGAATAAAAAAAGTCGTTAAAAAATATATTTATATTGTTTTACTGATTTATTTTATTATTAATGGTTGTTATTGTTCTTGATCACAATCACAACATACGTAAAGGTCGCTAATAAAACATTAAAAATTCCAGAATGAAATTACAAATACCCAGAATAATAAATTCCGAAATACTCAATGTCTTCGATATTAACAACGTCACCTAGTGTAAATGTTCCCAGCAATAACATTGCAAAATTTCGTGCACTTCCATCGTGTGGTGGGCATGAAATAACGGAGGCTGGTCAGAATTTTATGTAATGATTTCCAACAGCAAAGTTGACTGAAGCTGTCCAGCAGTGGTCATGCAGCGGTAGACCATTAGCCAGCACTTCTCCATCATTGCCAGCACATATATTGCTGCTGGCCATCAATTTCTTCTTTGTTGGGGAATACCATGAGAAGCGTTGCTTCTTCAGAAGATACCAACTGGGAGAAGTGGGTAGGGAGCTAATAAGTTTGCATTCTAGGCGCTATTAGCGATCAATAGTGCTCCGAGGCAAAAAAATTATTTAATTCTCTCATTGCTGAAAATGAATTTTTAGCCCTGGCAATGTTTACCGGAATGGTAGTCAAGACTGTCATCGTGTTTAATTGTATTGTAATGCGTTGCATTCTAAACTTTTAAGACCTCTGTATTTCTATCAACATTACGAATTCTCTCGCACCATACTTCATATTCAACTTCCACTAACGAAATTAACACCTTATGTTCGAAATATTGAGAGAGATCCTCTAATTTGTTTGCTTATTTCGCAAAATCACATCCTAAAAAAAGTATTTGAAAATCGTTTAAAATGCCTTCATTTGCAACGAATTTGTTATTCAAATTTTGAAAAAGACTTTCAACACAGGAAATGCAGCCTGTGGTTCTATATTGTTATACTCTTAAGTGGATGTAATTTGGGTGTTCGTATGTGTAGTCTGTTTAAATTTTGATCTTGGAATTCTTATTTCAATTTGAAAGACGCTTTTCTAAATTTTGACGTAGAATTAAATGTCTCTCAAATGATTTTCATCGCATTTCATTTTCTCTATGTTTTCTAAAATAATTAGGACATATTTAGCATGAGTTACAGCCGAAATTGTGTCACGAGATTTCTCATGAAGATAAGCTAACAATGGCTTTGCCAAACTGAAAAGTTTGTCACAAACAAATAGGCTTATGAAAAAAGCACTTTTTTCCATTCCATGATTGCCAAGAAAGGTCTATAGCTGGTGAAGAAATTTGTCCTGTGTTTTCTAAATTATTATCTAAGCTAATGCAAATTCATTCATACAATTTGACAAAAGTTATCAAAATTTCATGATTTTCTATAAATCTTGTGTTTCAAAGGCAAAGAAGTTATTTTTGTTGCTGTTGTTTTCTGGGGCATATGATGATTGGTTGCTGATAAATCAAATTTACCTTAGGGTGATTTCTAAAAAAAAATTATCTTTTCATTAACTGTTCCAAGAGAGATTGAATGGCAGGAACCAGCATGTGTTTTTGGACACATGAAAGATATGGATTAAACAATGGTTTGTAAATTGGAGGTACCTGATTCTGGGACACTTCTGGCGAATTGTAGATTGAATCCCACTAACATGTCCAACCATATATTAGTTTCCCTGCAATACGCCTGTGTGACGCATTTAGACATATCATTGCGTCATTGCAATGTTGTACTATTTCTTTTGTTATATTTTTGGCGGGCAAATCATTGACTTGAATGAACGTAAAATAAATTCCCGAATTATTGTGGTTTGTACATTTTACAAATACTAGTCCACATATCTAACGCAAAGAGCAAACTATTCTGTGCTTGAAATGTCCATAGTTTCATCAGTATTCAACCTAAAACAAATCGCGTTATTTATTTTGGTAATCTGTTCTTCAGTTATTGTTACTGAAACTGTATCCCAGCTATATTTGAATGTTTTCATTCGGAATGTCTGGGCTGAAATAAGAAGTAGTAATTCTATGGGCGTTTATAACGTTTCAGTGCCTTATCTTCAGGCTTTGCTATAAATCTTAAAAGAGTTCTTAGCCTACCATCTTTTTTATTTGTTCTCTAACGTAAAATGACAAGTATTATGATTAACTCTTAGTAGCATATCTTGCGCGACACAAAATAAGATTCTTAGATTTTTAGATGTTGCCTCCTAGAAAACACTTTAGGAGGCACTGTGAAAAACGCCAAAAAATTCCCACTCAGTAGTATCCATCCTTGTAGTTGATAACTCCACAAAAGATTTTCCTAAACAGACTAGTCTGTGCATATTCTCTTTCTATTAAAGATTCATATGCAAACAATTTAACTAAAATTTATTCAGTAAAAAACCGGGAAACACCGATCGCTATGGCACCTTTGAAAGTTTGTAGATATCCTATGCCTTCATTTTTCTTCGCACCATTTCTTTTCAAAATTTCTTGTCACTATTTTTTAATAAAAAGCCTTTTATAGTTAAAAGTTTTTAAAAATAATTATTTTTCATATTTTTTCTTGATCTTTTGACAAAATTTGCGTTTTTTGTGATCTTTTGACGAAATTTGTGGTTTTTCCTCTTCTTTTGACAAAAACTTAGTTTTTTTTTTTCGTTATCGTTCGAAGAATTTTTCGAACTTTAGACAAAATTTGCCATTTTTTGACAAAATTCTCCGTTTATTGCGATCCTCTGACGAAATTTGCATTTCCCCACGAACTTTTGAAGAAATTGGAGGTTTTTCTTCGAACGATTGAATTATTTCGGCGGCCACAATTCGAAGTTTGCGAGATATTTTATTTGCGATTTATTGTGAAGTTTGGATTTACAACCAATTTTTTCCATTTTCGGAAATGGCTGTCTTAAGTTATAGTGAAATTGGCAACGGAATTACTGCTGTTTGAATGATGCAAACAAAACTTTTACGAACTTCAGCACATCTTTCATGGAAAGAGATCGATTTGGCTCTAGAATTATTACGAAACTGACGCAATTGGGAGCAGTTGTAAAAATGATCGTTTTGGAGCAGAAATGCGCAGCATTAACGATTTGGCACAGCCGTTTCATCATTGCATACATAAACAATGAAACGTCTCAATATGTTTATTGAATGTTATTTATTTATTAAACAAGTCCGAAAAGAAATTATTTTAAAATTAAAGATTTATAAAGTTTAAACTTCGAGAGTTTGTTACATGAGTAGGCAAAGAGAAGCAACAAATTCAGCAGAGAAAATTCAGACGAAAAATTATTTATTATTAAAATAAAATAACAAATAATTAAGAAATAGTTTTAAACATAATTTAAATTTTGTGCGCTAGGAGAGGAAGAATCTTAAACGATACCTTTTTTTAAACAGAAATCTGCAGAAAGGCCGGAGATTCTTACCCCGGAATTCCTCTTTTTTACCTTCTAAATAAATAATAAAAATGACTTTTTAAAGAAATATTTTAAATTTCGATTACATGTTCCCTTCATAAATATAGAGCGCTTTCAATCGGCAACATACAGTATCTAGATATTTAATAAACATATTCCAATCTCTATTCTACAGAGAGCAAGTTTTGGAAACCTCAGATATTCATACACTTTTCATTCCATAAACTCTTGAAATATTATAAATTCAATCAGAAAATGCTTTCCCCCTTTAACCTCCTCAGACAAAATGGAATTATTTTGAGTCTCTGATTGAACTATAACCGTTACATAAGAGATTTTCCATGGCAAAGGAAGCATTGTAAATCTCATTTTCTTACAACAATTACATTGCAAATCTGTGCAATTTCCAACAGTTAATTATTATAAACAGATGGGAGATAGTAAAACAGAAGTCATAACACTTTTTAAATATGATGAAAACTTTTAAGGACAGATTGAATGGGCTGAGGGAAGTACAATTTTCAAACTTTTTTTCTAACATGAGGTAGTTATTCTTTAATGAAATAACAATAAGGATTCAAGAGATGTTCAAATTAAGGAACAAAAGACCGGCATTGACAAATAATGACATTGCAATTAAATTAAAATACTTTATTTTCATCAATGAAGAGAAAAACAAGATTTAAAACATTTTTAGCAACATTCTTTTATATTTTCAAATTGCAACATTATATTTTAAAATAACAATCAGTGTACCAAACACACAAGCACATTCAAGGTTCAAGTTTTGGAAACCTCAGATATTCATACACTTTTCATTCCATAAACTCTTGAAATATTATAAATTCAATCAGAAAATGCTTTCCCTCTTTAACCTCCTCAGACAAAATGGAATTATTTTGAGTCTCTGATTGAACTATAACCGTTACATAAGAGATTTTCCATGGCAAAGGAAGCATTGTAAATCTCATTTTCTTACAACAATTACATTGCAAATCTGTGCAATTTCCAACAGTTAGTTATTATAAACAGATGGGAGATAGTAAAACAGAAGTCATAACACTTTTTAAATATGATGAAAACTTTTAAGGACAGATTGAATGGGCTGAGGAAAGTACAATTTTCAAACTTTTTTCTAACATGAGGTAGTTATTCTTTAATGAAATAACAATAAGGATTCAAGAGATGTTCAAATTATGGAACAAAAGACCGGCATTGACAAATAATGACATTACAATTAAATTAAGATACTTTATTTTCATCAATGAAGAGAAAAACAAGATTTAAAACATTTTTAGCAACATTCTTTTATATTTTCAAATTGCAACATCATATTTTAAAATAACAATCAGTGTACCAAACACACAAGCACATTTAATCAAAATAACAGTCAATTTATGAAACACACAAACTCATTTAATCATCTTTTACTTTAAATATTATGGGAAATTCGGGATAAAAAAGAACACTTACATCGTTTGTTTGACAAATATTTTTGTATGTTTCACACAAAAGTTTTCTCCCTCGTATTGATTATCTTATGTTTGTTTAAAATATTCTTCTGGGGGAATTTCTTATTGCACATCTCCTTTTTTCCACAACTCATACACAAATAATTTCTCACAAGTATGAACTAAAAAACTAAAAGATGTTTCTTTAAGATACAATTATGAAAGAATTTCCTCTTGCAAATCCAACATACAAAATGTTTCTCACCAGTATCAATTAACAAATGACGATTTAAATTACACTTATGAGAGAATGTCTTGTTGCATATCTCACACACAAAAGCTTTCTCACCAGTATGAACTAACAAATGGCTGTTTAAACTGCTCTTTTGAGAGAATTTCTTGTTGCATATCTCACATTCAAAAGGTTTTCCACCAGAATGAACTAACAGATGACTACTTAAAATACTCCTGCGAGAGAATTTCTTGTTGCATATCTCGCACATAAAAGGTTTCTCACCAGTATGAGTTAATAAATGCCTCCTTAAATAAGTGTTTTGAGAGAATTTATTGTTGCAAATCTCACACACAAAACGTTTCTCACCAGTATGAATTAACAGATGCTTTCTTAATTCATCCTTTCGAGAGAATTTCTTGTTACAAATCTCACACACAGATGGTTTCTCACCAGTATGCCCTAACATATGTGTGCTCAAACTACTCTTCTGAGAGAATTTGTTATTGCATATCTCACATACAAATGGTTTCTCACCAGTGTGAATTCTCAAATGCTTGCTTAAGTCAGCCTTTCTAGAGAATTTCTTATCGCATACCTCACACACAAAATGTTTCGCAGTAGTATGAATTAACAAATGACTATTTAAATTACTATTTTGAGAGAATGTTTTGCTGCATACCCCACATACAAAAGATTTTTCACCAGTATGTATTAAGAGATGTCTGAATAAATCACTGTTTTTAGAAAAATTCCTACTGCATATCTCACATATAAAAGGTTTGTAACCAGTATGAATTTTCTGATGCCTGCTTAAATAGCTCTTTCGGGAAAATCCTTTGCTGCAGATCTCACAAACAAACGATTTTCTTTGCTGTGGATCAGCTGCTTTTCCAAAATCGTCTTGTACAGAAATGTTTTGCTGCATATTTCACACTTTAAAGACAGTTTTATTCTATATGACGTTCATATACATCTATGGCTTCTTGCATTTCTAATAAATAGAAGTAAATTAATAAAATATTCCTGAAAAAGAAATTTAAGAACCAAAAACTTATGAAAAATTAAATTAACACAGAAAACTAAACTGAAATGAAATTTCTACCAAAGTATTACAATTTACAGTAGACTACCAATTATTTGATGCTCGTGAGACCAATGGTATGACACATGAAATTTCTAATTTTATAAATTTTAAACTATAAATAAAAATAGAATAAATAAAATAAATAGCTACTATAACAAAAATTAATAACTTATCATAATGAAAATATTATAAATAAAAATTATGAATAAACTGGTTGACTTGCCTAGTGTTGTCCAGGGCTATCGATTTTTCCAAACAAATACAAATATTGAAATTCTCGATTTATTTTAAAATTTCAAAACACAATATCTGAAAATGAACATTTAAAATGAGTCCCTGCTGTCTTACGCAATGTAGCATGAGTTTTCTAGAAAATTTGCTCAAAACAATTCTTGAGTTCCTACTGACTACGGTACCACATACTGAGCGTGTAGTAAATGTGCTAGAAAATTTTTGTTTTTCCATCTTCCTGCTCCAGAAAGCACAATAACTTCTAAGTAAAACCCCGACACGTATCCCTGTAGCACCGCATAGCAGTCACACAGTATATGCCCCAAAAAATCTGTTAATTTTACTTTATATTGTTAGGTAGTAAACAAGCAACTAAATAATCCACGTTATGAAAGGAACTCCCACATGCATCTTCATTATTTCCTGCACTGTATAGCAGACGAGCTGCGCATTCACTTCAAAATCCTTTAGTGACACATTCCACTGCCAGGAGGCACAATATGTTTAATACGAAAATCCGACACATGCCTCTTCTGAAAGTAGCAGAATTTGTTAAACAGTGTTTTAAAATTTTTGCTGTTTGTATGATTTTTCATTCTTGTTGATTATACATATATATGTATATATCTATTTACAGGATGATAAAATTACTGTTGTAAGTTAAAATTGATAAGTCTAACAGTATTCATAAAGTGCTAGAAAAATTTTCAAAATCTACGCTTTATGCATGATATTTAGTGATTCTGAATCATGTTTTGTTCACTGCACAGCATAGTAATATTACTTCAGATGTTTAAAGACAGGAAACAACGATTAGAAATGCACAAATAATGCACGAAAAGGTAGCTAACAGCCGTTTTGAATCTATTATCGAGATTCTTTTTCAATGCAAGACTCAGAGAGCAAGAAAAAGCAAAGCTGGTTAAAGAGACAGAGAAACGCAGGTATATATACCCGTTAAGGAAACGATCCCACCAAAAGAAAAGCAACCAAGGAATAGAAAGCAGTATGAACAACAGGGTGGACAAGTAGAGACATCTACCGGAGCACAAACAAAACAAAAATAAAAAAGCGAAAAAACATTAAACTAAAGATTTCCAAATGCTTGGAAAATAAGGAGTATTTGATAAGTCATTAACTAAGGAGTGAGAATTTTTAATGATGTGGTAAGCTTCCCAGAAATTAAGATCAAGAATAAGATACTTATGGATAATGGTGGCAGAAAAAAAAGTTGAACATATGTTGTAAAGACAAATAATCTTGAGCAATAGAAGAACGTTTAAGGTCTTGCATTTTGACATACGTTTTATGCTCCATCCTTCTATTGCTCAACATTCTTGGTCTGATGAAGGATCTGGATAATAGAAACGAAACGGCCGTTTGCTACCTTTTCATGCATTATTTGTGCATTTCTAATCGTTATTTTTCCATCTTTAAACATTTTTGCACAAGAACTTTATTTGCTATTTTAATTACTTCATATGAATGAAAATAATAATTACAGGAACCAAAATTTTTTGGAAAGGTCTATAAGGTCCCTTCTACAAGGCGCAGATATTAATTTCCAGGACTCATGGAATAACTCAGAAGAAAAAAAGGGTTAAACACATAACCATTTAATATGATTCGAAGTAATCCCCATCAGCCGTAATGCACGTCTGCGCTCGGCTGTAGAAATTTTGGAAAGAAGCTTTAAAGTCCTCTTTTAGAATGCTCTTTAATAGTGACGTCTCAGTTTTCCTGATGTTTTCGACATCCTGAAATCTTGTTCCCTTCAGCGAATTTTTCAACTTAGGAAACAGGAGAAAGTCTGCGGGTGCGCGTATTTCCGAACTGCGGAACTTTTCGCCAAATTTTGGCGAAATTGCAAGCAGTTGAAAAATCGCCAAATCACGTGACAATTGTTGCTGTTGTTGTTCAACATCAATATTATTCGGGTTTTGAGCACGTGCTATGATAGGGCTACTAATTATTAAGCATGTATTAAAGGTAAAGCCCCCCCAATTGCCTCTGGACCCGAACCCCTGGAAGGTTCCAGTGTCCACTGAGGGGGGAGAGGGTGCCGGCCCCCATTGAAAACATATGCTCTAGACCCTTGCTGACAGATAATGCATTATATGACTTTTGAATTTTACTTCCAATTCATTTAAAATTTCTCTTTGATTTTAAAATATTTCTTTTATAGTATAATAAAATTTTATTCATTTGTTTTAACTAACAGGAGAAATCATGAAACTTAAAATTTCAAAAAGCAGGGCTTGAAATTCAATTTTCCAAAGGAGGGGAGACTCCTTCCCAACATTTATAAATGGAGGGGAGTTTAGCTGTTTGGGAGGGAGGAAAAAAAAATCTTTCAAACCTACTGTTTAATGTGCTATTTAAAGAATTACACAAATACAGACATGACAAAATACCACTGAAGCAATTTTTATCAAAAAATTGTTACGCAAAATAAGATTTTTTATTTAAAAAAAGTCACGATTTTATATAGTCTATTTAGTTTTCAAAGGGATAAATTCGCTTCCTATGCTAATTACTTTTGTTTCAGGTCTAATAAACTCTGTCTTTGGTTCAGGTCAGGCGTGATTCTGGGTGAATTTTTTTTTTTTCGGAAATTCACATCGCATTTTTGAAATCATTGGGGGAAAGGGTAATTCCGCAAATTACTCCCCCCGCGAGGGGAATTATCCACGACCTTCAGTCGAAATCGGCGTTTTTCCGCAATCTTCAGACGAAATCAGCGATTTATCTGCGAAATTTTGGCAAAATCAACGACTTATAGCGATCTTTTGTGGGAATGAGCGGTTTTTCCGCGATCTTTTGACGAAATCGGCGTTTGTTACGACGATCTTTAGACAAAATTTGCATTTTTACGCGATAATTTCTCGAAAACGGCGTTTTATCCCCGCGATCTTTTGACAAAATCGGCGTTTTTCCCATGATATTTTGATGAATCGACTTTTTGTTTAAAATGATCATTTGACAAAATATTTTTAAGCGATCTTTGATCGAAAACGGCGTTTTTTTCGCAGTTTTTAGAGTTAATTTTTAGTTAGAGATTAATTTTTATATGCCATTAACTATTTCTGGTATATAGAAATAGGCAAGTGGCTTGTTTACGCTAAATAAATAGTATAAATCTTTAAAAAATTACTTGAGTATGTGAAAGAATGAATAGGTTGTTAGAAAAATTTACTTGTCTCGCCAAATTTATTATCTCTACTTTGTCAATGCCCTTGTAGAGGAAAAGTATCAATTTAAAATTTTAAAAAGAAATTTTTTTTACCATTTTAATTTAAAGTTCTAAAATCAAGAAATCACAAAATAAAACCGTTTTTAAATGCACTAAAAGTAGAAATATCTTGAAAAATACTTTAATGCACGGAGATTTAACTAGTATGTTGTGGCCATCACAAAACTTTCTTCTATTTAAATCACGTCAATTAAACCATTTAAAAAGTGCAAATAATTATATCGATTTAGCGCATAGGTATACACATATATATAATTTTTGTTTCATCATCTTAATTTTCACTCTAACCTTTTTAGTTTTACTGTATGTATTACGTAAAATTAGATCTATTTAATTTTCCAATACAGTTCTTTTTTAACTGTGTACATGATCAATTTCATTTTAATATATATATATAATGTTACGGAATTGTGAATAATGAAAAGTTTTAATGCAGGAAAAATTTATTTACAACATTCATTACATTTCACAGAATGCATTTAAATAATCAATCAATGTTTTATAATCAATCTACATAGCAGCCCCACCTGTTGTGAGGTTTATACCAACATGTAATCAGCGTCTAATTATGTTATACATTCTAGTGTAACGGAATCTGAAATTTGATGAAGTTCTCTGCATTAGTTCTTGAGATATAGCTATCGCAAAGATCGGGCAAAATGTAGCATAGCAGCGCCACCTATAGGGCAGTTCACACCAAAACCTTATCAGTGGCAATGTATCTCAAGGTATTGCGGAATCTAAAGTTTGGTGAAATTCTGTGCATTAGTTCTTGAGATATAGCTATCATGAAAATCATGAAAGACGTGGCATAGCAGCGCCACCTGCTGGCCAATTTACACCAAAACTTATTCAGCGTCTATGTATATCAGGGTCTCACACAATCTGAAGTTTGGTGAAATTTTGCGCATTAGTTCTTGAGATATAGCAATCATTAAAATCATGAAAAATGTAGTATAGCAGCGCCACCTCCAGGCCAATTTACACCAAAACTAATAGACATTAATTCATATCAAGGTCTAATTGAATATAAAATTTTATGAAATTTCGAGCATTAGTTCTTGAGATAGAGCGCCCACAATTTTTTTGTCACATACAGACAGACGAACAGACATTTTCTAAAAATAGTCAAAACGTGTTCAGGACCTTCTAAAACGTATAAATCCGTCGAAAAAAGGAAGTCGAAAATTTTCATGAATCCAATACTTTCTTCTTGTAAAGTTAGAAGAAAGTAAAAAATTGTTTTGAGTTAAATTATAGGAGATAATAAATTTCAATGGCAATTTTGTCAAATTACTCAGTTATCGCCAAGTTGGCTTTGTATATGACAACTTATATTTGCTTCAAAATTTGGCGATATTTTGCGAAGTTGGTTAAAATTTGGCGCTATTGTAATAATCCTGTCATAAAATGATAACAAATACTCTTTTGAATCGAAAGTTGATTTCTTCATAGAATATAAAACATAATCATTAACTCCTTGGGAACGAGCGCAAGGGCGGCGCCAGAATTTGCCCGACGAGGGGGCACTGTATCCCCGACAGGGGGGCCAAGTTCATAATATATATTAGAGGTCCCCGCGTGCTGGGTCGGGTCCTAAAAAACTGCGTGGGCAAAAATTTCAAGGACCCAGTTCGTGTAAAATAAATTAATGGTCCGGTCGGCGTAAATTTTAAAAAGTTGGCCTTATTATATAGTCTAGCAAGTATAATATATATATATTAGCGCCCCCCCCCCAAAAAAAAGTTAAAATCTCGACCCGACTTGACTCTCTTTCTACAAAACATTAATTTTTACTTCGATATGGTTATAAACTGTTTTACTCGAAGAGTTCTGATCGAAAATAATTAATCTTGTTTTTTTTCTTCTCTTTTTTAACTATTTGGAAAATAGTTGTTGGTCTCGGTGGAGAACTGGGAAATCTGAAGCATATCTGAATCTTTTATTGGTTGAATTCTGCAACTTATTTTATTCGTTTTGTGATTGGTCCATTGTTCAAAAATGGAATACTTTTGTTGCCACAATGACAAAAAAAGTAATAAAAACTTTAAAAATATAAATAATTTCAAAGCAAATTGTGATAAAGTTTTCAAAAAATTTTTATTTAAAAGTGCATTTTTTTCTATACGCTAAAGTGTAAAAATTTAAAATGTGCGATGGTTAGAAGTTTAAAAATTTGCAGTTCCGAAAATTGTAAAACTGAAATTTCATTTAAACCTTGTTTATGTTGGGTCCAAAAATATTAATATTTAATCCATGTCGTATGTAATATGAGGGGATCAGAAATCAGTTTGATTAATTCCATTCAATAAAAATGCACATTTTAAACTGTTAAAGCTGTATATCTATAAATCAGGGCTGTCCAACCCGGCGCCCTTTGCAAGTTTTCTTGGCGCCCTTTTGAAGATCGCACGTTACTAGCATTTTTTCAGAATAAATTTCTTTTTTTAAAGCAAGCTTTATTAAAAATCCTTTATATTTGCTTGAGATATTTTTAAAACCTATTCAAATGTATTTCACGCACAAAAAATTAACGTTGTTTCGCTGGCCCATTATCTGTTTTAAAGACGAGAAAGGGCTTGCCATTTTCTTTCTCAGAACTTTGAAATTTTAGGTAATTTTCTTTTTATCTATAAAATCATGCGAAATTATTTCCATTCTCTTCCACGGTCTCTTTAGAACCTCCCTTAGATTTGATCACTATATAATGCCCGTCTTTGTTTCTTTACTTTTCATACCGACAAATTTACACCTTCAAAATAAATCTATATTTTTGCGTCCCCAAAAATCTAACAATATCGCTGGTTATCATTTTATTTTAATATACGATTTTTATCTTAACAAATAGGCGAGATTTAGTTTTCTGGCTCCTTCAAATATTTTTTTTTTATATACCCCTCGAAGAAAAGCGTATAATTCAAAATTTACAACGATTTATAGTTATTTCGAAGAGATTTTCTATGTGGTAATATTTCACATCCTTAGGGGCCTTATGTGTTCTATAGCTAAATAAATTTGCATATATGCATCGGTATTAGTACCCTCAGATAATTTTGTTGCGTGTTTTGAGCCATGTTAATAATGGCACCCTTCACGGTTTGCCAAAAACTGAGATGCGCCCTTGCTTATTAATAAGTTGGACAGGCCTGCTATAAACTATTGTTTTTTTATCAATGGTCTAGGAATATTAATGTTTAATGCATAGCATACGTAATAAAGGACTCATTATGATCATCATAAAAATGATGTTTATTATTAATTTAAATATAGAATTTATTCTTTAAAATTTTAATCTTAGAAAATATCATTTTCCAAATAGTCATTGTAATTTGTTTAATTACAATTTTGTTATTATTTTTTTTAAGTGCTCTAGGCTGTAATGTATGTGATGTAGCAGATATTGTATTTGTATTAAATTCATGTCTCATTTATTATTATAATCATTTTGAATCAACATATTATGCGTTTAAGGAGACTCTTCACTCACTTGAAAACACACGCTCCATAATATTAAACAAATGGGCAGGTTATTTTCGAATTTCTCGTTTAAATTTTTAAACATTTTTTTCTTTCTTTCTTTCTTTCTTTCTTTTTTCTTTTTCTTTTTTTTTTTTTTTTTTTTTTTGTATAGGACAGCTGAACTTGTTTTTTAAGATGACTATTTTTCACTTTTTCGATTTCGGTTGTATTTTTTAAGGTACTTTTAATTTCGGAATCGGTTTTGAAACTGAAAATAGTTTATTATTGTTTTATTTTTATTATTATATTTTAAATATCTGCAATAAAAATCGAAAAAGTAAAAAATAGTCATATTGAAGATTAAACTCAGCTCTTATGCTCAAAATCGCTTAAAAACGAAAAATTCTAAAACAAGCTGCTCATTTGTTTAACATTACGGAGCGTGTATTTTCAAGTGATAGAAGAGTTTAAATAAAAAAAATTATAAATAAAAAAAGTAGCAAAGTCCATTAAAACTATAATGAAAGATAGTAGAAACAAAATTGAAAAATTGCAGTAATATTGTTTTTAAAAGTGTATGAAAGTTACAAGAGTAACTATGTAATGAATAAAGTACCTTTTAAAAGGTAGTGAGTAATTCAGTAGGAATATGGCAAACCACGCTCGCTATTCTACATCAATTGATTCTGGATTTGATAAGGAATCTCTTTCAGGCGGCATAGTATAATTCAATAAGAGCAGACTATTGAGTGTTAGAAGCCAAAATAAAGACAATATTGATTTATTTTCTTTTATGAGTATAAAATGTTCAGTGCATTTTTATATTCAATAGGTGCAGAGATATAATATTTTCGGGGAGTAAAAAACGGCAACTTAAAAAAAAAAAAAAAAAAAAAAAAAAAACTATTAGTAGGGCGATATACACCAAAATGTCATCCATACTAACTGAATATGATAAAATTTGATAAAATTCAGTGTTCAACTTCTTGAAAAATAGCTCTCACAGTCTCATGACACACTTGTTAACTTCATATTTTTATCAATCAAATAAATGTATTATGAAATAGAAAATTATTTAGAAAAGTACCTGCCTTTTAAGTGGTATTTATTACATTTAAATTTGATTTACAAATATGATCATTTTGACTTTTTGAAGAAAAAAAAAGTTTTATGTGCATGTCATGGCAATTATTAAAAACACAGCATAACAACACCACTATTGAATGATGCATAACAAATTTATCAGCATTATTTTTTTTTTTGAAAGTCTAGAAAATTTATGAAATTAGAAAAAAAAAAATTCGTTAAATTTTTAGATATAGTTATACAGGGAATCATGAAAAACACAGCATAACAGCCCACCTGTCGAGCGATATACATTAAAAGCTAATCGGCAAATATTTTTGTTCATAGAAGTTTCCTTTCTAACGCGCGAATCCCACGTAGACAAAAGAATGGCTTCTGTAAAGCAGAGAACTATCAAAAATTTCTTTTTTCTATCACGATGATTTTTTTAAATATATATACTGTACAGCGTCTATAAATATGTACACATAAAAATTTTTATGTGTACTTCCATGCATAGCTTTGTACCAATTTTGCAGAAAATAAAATTTATTTATTTTTTATTTTTTTAACTGCTAAACACGCCATTTTCAATATGCTGAAATGTGTATTAGGAGAATTGCGTGTCCTAAAACTATAAAAAATGTGAATGAAGTTACCTAAAAACATTGCATATGCGTTTTTTAAAGTTTTCCAATTATCCGGATTTTTCATTAACCGGATCGGCCTCGGACCCTCGGTCCGGATAATCGGCGCTCTACTGTATGTATTACTGAATGCAAAACTACAAATAAAAAATTTAAATAATTATTAACACAAGTTAAATTATTTTTATCAACAAAAGTACAAATTCTACGTATAAAGAAGTTTTAAAATTAAATCACTCGGGTAAAAATATCAAATTACATACAAACGCAAAAAAAAAAAAAAAAAAAAAAAAAAAATCTCTATAAATAAAAGGAATTCCGAGGATAATTAATTGAGGCACAGGAAAATCGTCTGCTAAGAAAATCTTTTTTCATTTTGAACTCTATAAATAAAAGGAATAAAGCAGAAGAAATATAAAACAGATAATGTATTTATCACAAAAAATCGTCTGCTAAGAAAATCTTTTTTCATTTTGAATAAAATTAAATAAAATATTGAAAACATTTGATTTAAACTAAAAATTGTATTACTAAAAGTTTTCTTTTTTTTTCAGAACCTTTTAATACTTTATAACGATGAAAATGACGTATTTCAGACAATGCATTTCTGCATGCTTCCAGTTATTGATAAAATCATACAAATTTCAAGTTCGTTTAATATTGCTAATACGGACCCGGGCAACGCCGGGCGGGTCAGCTAGTAATAATAATAATAATAACAATTAAATAAAAATAAAAAAATCATTTGGACTTACTCTTATGAAAGACTTGAAACTTTTTATATACTGCAGAAAAATATTAAAATTCGCACATTAAGAAGATTGACGTCATAAAATATTTATAATTAGTAGAAATAGTAATTCTAATGTAAAATTTGCAAAGTCATAAATTTCATTTTTTTATACTCTGATTCTTTCTTTAAAAGGTCATTGTAGCATTGTTCTGACTGTTACTGTCTGATTGATTACATAATTTTTGTTTAAAAAAGGCATTAAACAGGCGACTTCGGTATTATTAAATAAAAATACTAGATCAAAAAAAAAAAAAAATTAACTCCTTATGTTTGTGGTCAATGGACAATTATCGATAATAGAGTACTATCTATGTAACTCTGAAATATCCTTCCAACCTATCACAACAGGTGTTTTCCTTGTAATTCCCACAACAACATTGAGATATATAAAGATTCTTTTACAACAAAACAGCATGAATACGCTTGCTGAAGCTAAACAACAAATTCATCAATCTCTTTATCATTTCCTGTTTGTTTTATATTAACGTGCAGAACAGAATTTGAAAACTACTCAAAACAGACAGGAGCATGCATTTCCTTTTGGTGAATCGTAGCTGTTCTTTGTGGTTTAAGCATCGTTAAATTGAAATTTAAATAAGAATACAAGTAAGTATAAAGAAACAATATACTTGGCTAGAACAAAACCTGTATAAAATTGAAATTTCTTCATATCCTTTTTCGTTAAATCTGAACACGTTGCTGTACTAAATATTAATTTCCTTTATTTGAAATGAATGTGAAAGTAAGTCGAACTACAGTTTTTGAAATACGTCAATTTTAAGAGTTTATAAATACCGCGTTTTACTTTTTTCATCATTTTCTAGTTTAGTCATTTTTGAGAAAATGTAATTATTAAATTCATAAACTCTCAAAAAACATTTCATTAAAAATAAAATACACAGGTAGTAAGTTGCCGAAACGCACGTGTGATTGGGACAGATTTTTCTGTTACTTGAAGAAATTTCTGTCTTTCGATTGTAGAATTTTTTAAAAAATTGATACTCAGTTTACGAACTTCTCATATCTTGAGAGAAAATAGAGATACATAAAAAATCAGTATCTAATAGAAAAACCAGTACACAGCGTTGCTGTTCAGTTAATTGAACAGACGTTTGATTTTAAAAAATGCATTTGTAGATATTGGAGGATTTCAGGTAGTTTTAGCATTAGATTGATTAATTTTCTGTATTTTCGAGAAAATCTTCAAATTAAAGTAGATTTTTTTAGCTATAGAAATAATAATAAAAACAATGAGGAAAATATCTTCAATTTCCATTTTGTTTTAGAGTGTATATTGATCGAATGCACAAAACGTAATGTTCCAAATTTTGATAAGATATAAAATTTAAATCTGAAACAAAAACTTTAATACAAAATTTCCAAGAGAAATGTAAATGAAGTGAAAAATTGTAAAATAGTTGAGAATCTAAAAGTGAATTATTTTAATACCAACGAAAAGCGATCTGCAATTATAAATATGCGGGCTATGCAGGAACTGCATTTGAAAATATCTGGAACTGAATTTGAAACTGCATTTTCCCGAACTGTAGGAGATCTAGCCGCGGGATATGCAGGAGATCTAGCTGCTGGTTAGAGATCTGCATGGACTAAAATTTCCGTCTCAAAAATGCCGAAATATCCCTTTGATATGAAATATTTTCTAATATTTTAAGCAATTTCTTCCTTCTGACAGGAGATTTTTTGAAATTTTTGATCTTAGATTTCTTATTTTTACATATTTTTATATAAAAAGGGTTTAAATTCTGTTTCTAATACGAAAAAGTACTAAGCAACACAACTACCAGAACACCCATGTTAATTTGACGAACATGCTGCTTTAAGTGTGATTATTTCAGGTACAGGTGAATATTTCAAGAATTTCGGGTTTTGTGGGATGTGGGTAGAATTGGCAAAATTAAAGTGCGATTTTTTCTACTTTTACGGAATTTAATCAAGGTGGTGGTGGGGGGGGGGAGGGGGTAGTTCAATTTACGGATTATTTACCTAGCACGGAATCCTCCCCGAATTGGGTTATACCCGGCCTGAGCTAATTATTTTTACATCCATTCAACCTGAACCAGTCTAAAAAAAATAGATAACCGGTACTCAACAAACTTCGACTTAAAACCAACAGTATTCAATCCGGACCCAATCCAAACTCGATATGAAAACACAAAATTCCATCTAATATTTAAAATTATTAAGTAATCTAAATTCCAAGCAATAATAGAAAAGTAGTCTACAATAATACATCTAGTATCAATTGTATTTTTTATGTAGAAAAATCGATACATCTGTATATTGACTCATTGACACTCAAATAATGTAATTTTTCATTTTAAATATATTTTGGGGATAATTTTGAGAATTGAGGTAGAATCGAGCCCATATGCTAAAACAATTAAAATTAACCCTACTCGAAAAATAGAAGTCAGTCCGAAACTCTCCGAAAAAATATTAACTTTAGCCAGGTCCGAGTAAAATCGCCAGTCGCGCTGGGTTTAATTTTGGAGGTGACAGGATTCTACCCGAAATCCGATTTAAGCCCGACATCTCTACATTTCGACCTGAACCCAAAATATTTCAACCTCAACCAGACCCTAACCGTAACCGATGAAAAAGTATATCCATACTGTAATGCAGTTATGTAAGAATATGTCTACAATTATATCTCCAATAAAAATTTTAAATTTTAAGTAAAACTAGTCGTTGGGGGCCACCGTAATACTTACCCATCATGGATATGTATATGAAAATAAAACATGTGAAAGCTATTTATACAATGCATTGCAATTCATAAACAAAATTTAAATATTGTTAATATACATAGCAATGCTATATTAAAGAACTGCTGATTACCAATTTCGACAAACTATATAAAACGCCAAACTACTCAAGTAGTACCAAACTGCGTAAAAGAAACATCCTTATAACTCCAAAAATAATAATTCTAGTAACTAACAATTAGCTGCGTCGGATTAAGCTTCTCATTTCCAATTAAAATATACCTCTGAATTGAAATTTGAATGAAATACAGGGTCATGAAATATCGAAGAATGTGGAAAACAGGATTACAGCTATCTCGGCAACTAATAATCCGATCGACTGCGCTTACTATGCAAAATGTGTGTTATTTTATTGCCTTTTACGTCCATTCCTTAGAACAAAAAAATTCGAAAATTTTTGTATACCCTTCAACAGAACGAATTTTTCGAGAGTCCGAAAAAAATAGTTCCGGATAATCGAGGTTGCTGATATTAAATAGGCTTCGTCCCATTCTTACATACTAACTACGTACAAAATTTCAAGTTTCTATCTCAATTTTTTCGGGAGATAGAGCGTTTACAGACAGACAGAGTGACAGATATACAGGCAGGCAGACAGACAGACGGACGGCAAATTTTTTATGACGGTATGTTTTTCGGAATCTCCACTATCTAAAAAGTGGACATCCGTCAAAAAAAATTTTTCGATTTTCAAAACGATTGCAACACTTACCCTATACTACGTATGATGGGTAAGTAAAAATCAGTATACATAAATTCATTAAGATTCAAATACACAGTTTTCCAGATTAAAATAAATTTAGTAAATTCTTTTGAGAAATCGATTCATCAAGAACCATAAGTATCAACATCCAACCCGAACCTGAAACAGTTAAAGTTAACCTAACTGGAATCCGACACACAACGACAAATGTTTAGGATCAACCCGATTCGGTCCAAACTGCGAGTCGGGTCAGGCTCAGTTTGCCCGACACGATGAAGCATTCTCCTTGTCATCCAAGACAATCCCGACAAAATTTTCGTTTGCGTATTCTAACTGAACCGAAAATTCATCATATAAAGCCGACCGTAAATCCAAAACAGCGAAAACTGATTCACAAATTTAATGTAGTTTTAAAAAAAATAGTATAAAATTGATTTTTAGTATAAATTTTATCTTTTTTCTTGAAAAATAAACATGTATAGAGTCATTCATGCATCATACTGTGTTGTCATTCATGTAGGTTCTTATTTTAAAAATTCGGATTTTTTTACGAAAATTCGGATTTATCTAAACTCAAATTGCAAGATTCAAACTTCAATCAGAAACCGACGTACAAAAAAAAAAAAAAAAAAAAAAAAAGAAAAAGAAAATAGTTTAGCCAATCAGATTTTGAAAAAAAGGGGCTCCATATTTCGACCCAACTTGAATGGGCTGAAATTCCAAAGTCAAAATATTTTCCCCGACGAAATTGAATTTTGACCCCGATGGGGGGGCCAGGTATGCCCGACGGGGGGGCATATGCCCCCACGGCCCCCCCTCTGGCGCCGCCCTTGAACGAGCGACTGGTATATGCATCTCTTGAGATGCTCAGAATTCTTTATTAATCCCACCAGATATTTTTTATTGTAAAATTTATCTTATTTAATTAAAACATTTTCGCGATTCATTTACTATTTTTTCTTTTTTGAAAAACCCTCTCCGAAGGACTCTTAGTCTGAAGGGTTTCCGTAAATCCCCCCCCCCCCCCCCCGTTGCTTCACTAAGGAATAGAATTCTTTAAAAAAATCTTCAGGTTACAACACGCTGCCTTTAAAGTATTGGTAGTATTCATTTTGTCCAAATAAGGAAAACAAGACTGCCACTGAATAATGGCATAAAAAAATAATGGCATATTTGCTTTAGCAGCCTACAATGAAAAAAATAGCAGCGTTTATAGAAAAATAGTTGCATGTTTAGATTAAAGAGAAAAATAGAAAAAAAGTAACATGCAACTTTTGCATACAAAAATATCAGTGCTTATTAAATATCATTATATTTTTCAAAACATCAAAGATAATAACACAAAAATAAAGTATATTGCAACATATGATAAAACGAAAAGAAGTACCTCACCAAAAGTTATGGATTTCGGTGACTTCATCAAAATAAGTTAATAAGGTGGGGATTGGTCAAGGAAAAATTCCATCAGAAAAAGAGGAAGCTAACAGCATTTTCATTATAGAAATTGCTTCCAAGTATATAAAGGGATTAAAGAACGCAAATTTCTCTATAACAAAATAGTGGTATTACATAAATTTTTTTACTGTGTTTTTCCATATCCCTTTTAACCCCTACAGTTATTGTCCCTTTCAGCCTAATACCCATCTGGTGAAATTCAAAAAGTATTCAGGCATAACATATTTTAGTTAACAAAATACCCTAATTATTCACATAAAGTGCATACTTAACACCACTAAATAACATAAATATTACATGTTAAACTCAATATAAATTTTTTAGAGAAAGAAAATAAAAGCAAGATCTAAATTTAGTTTTTTATATCAAAAACAGGTTTTTCTTTCAGCACCTTCAATGCTACAATTCCGGACGATAATTTTACAGATTATTAAGACAGAACAAGTATCACAATCTATTGAGCCAAAGTTGCAACAGAGTACATTTTCTTTTCTTCCTGAAATTTTGAGTATCCCTTTCAATCCCACACTCCCCTAAAGCTGTTATCAGATTGATGGACTTTAGACGAGACAAACTTTTCAGTCGTTTTAATCCAAACATTTTCCCATTCAAAGAGAGAAAAAGGTTATAATTGTCTTTGAAAAAGTTAGAGGTAAAGCCAGAAAACCAGTTTCTACTAATAAAAGACGTTAATATTTATTGCCTACTCGTATCAATCGCTTATCTCTCATTCGTTGAAATGTTCAATGTTGAATGAAAAGTCTTGACTAGGAGAGACTTTTTTGAAACAGTAGAAAATTATTGGGGGAACATTTCTGTTTGCTATCACACTGGGTTTTGGGATGACATTTTGCGAAAATTTGGTGGAAATCAAGTGTTGGCTCAAAAGTCTTATGAAATGTTGGTGAATCTGATAACAGCTTTAGTCTATTAAATAAGCTACGTCATTTTTGGATGTAATCAGGTTTTTGCTTTATTTTTCATTGCATTGTCAAAGTTGAGTATTGAGTCAAAATGGATTTAAACATGATTCAAATAAATATCTACTGTGAACCAATGCAAACTCCTGTATGCAGCAGCAAGCAATTGTAATTTTCGTCATTTTCATTGCAAAGTAAAGAAATAATCTGTTATGTAATGAAATACTTTTAATTTTATGGATTGATTTGCGATGCAGTGACATATGCAGTCATTCATTAAATTATTTTGTAATCAATGGCCGAAGATGAATAACGTATATCGAGTACAAATGATACTGCTTGTTTTAAATGAACCCCTTATGGCACTCTGTAATTTCTGGAGAACAATCAATAGCAGCGAAAAAATCTTTCAACATTCCTAAAATAAATTATACTTTTGGGTCCCAACTCTAGGTTCAATTGAGCAAATTTTCATTTAAAGGTATATTTTAAGTTTTTATCACTATCCTAGACAACACTGTGGCGATAAGCTAGGCAACAGCAATTCTTAAAGCTCCCCCCCCCCAACTGCCTCTGGAGACAACACCTAACCCCTGGAAGGTTCCAGTGTCCACACAAGGGGGAGAGGGTGCCAGCCCCCATTGAAAACATATGCTCTTGACCCTTGCTAACCGATAATGCATTATATGGCATTTGAATTTTACTTCCAATTCATTCAAAATTTCTCTTTGATTTTAAAATATTTCTTTTATAGTATAAAATTTTATTCATTTGTTTTAACTAACAGGAGAAATCATGAAACTTAAAATTTCAAAAAGAAAAAAAACTTAAAACTAACTTCTTCTTAAAATAACTCAAATCAAAGAATTCTTTAGTGTAAAATTTATTTGTAGAAATCTCTTATTTGTCAAAAGAAACAGAAATATTAACTTGTTTATTTTTGCTAAAAACAATCAAAAGAATGATTAAACATCATTAAGTATGCATAAAACAGCTAAGAATAGTAAATAATAAAAAGTAAATTAATAAATGAAACATAATAAATGAACATAACAAATAAATAACAAAAAACTATAAAAAAACAACTGAGCAAATGTGGGGTTGCAGATCGCATAGAGGATTTCATTTAATATTTCTTTCAAAACAACTTGTCCTTTAATAAATAAATCTAAATTGTAAATTAATAACATTAAATTTTTATACAGATGGTAGTACCAATAAATTTAATTTTAAAATAATTATAAAAGGAAGTTATTTATTTTAAACAACATAAAAAATTCCAAATCAAATTATTTAAGTCCAAAATTTAAAATTGTTAGAAAATTTGGAATTTAAAATAAAAACTGATCACCAGAGGCGTCTAGTAATTTAATTGAATAGTAATTTAATAAATTAAAAAAAAATTTCACTTCCCATGTCAAAATAGGTGATAAATATAATGTAACATGATGAAATAAAAACAAATAAGCACATTTTTTCATGTGATTTATTTAATTCCTTAATTTATGTTACATACATAATAATTTTTATATTTACTTAAACTTGTGTGCAACAATTAGAAGAAAAAAGCAACAGCAAAATGGACTGATGATATTAAAAATATATTTTAATTAAAATAATAGCCTTTTTCACAATTTTATGATTTGATGTGTGACAAGAGGTATTCAGCTTAAGTACACAAAATCTGAACTCTCTGACTTACATCATTTTTGTGTACAGACTCTGTAATAACCAGACAGACAGACAGACAGACAGAGGAGAGAGACGAATAGTTTCGTCAGATGAGCAAAACTCTAATAAAAATAAACTATTAAAAAATATGTTAAACAGTATGACATTATTATTATTACATTGTAGCTTTTATTAGCTGTGCTATGCCACATAATTGCCATAGATTAAGGGTTAATGAATTAGTAAAATTAAGGTCATGCTAGATAATACATAACGACTGTTACATTTGGTGAGTTACCATTATTTGAATTAATTGTATTTGTCATTTTTTAGTGTTTTTCTGACAAATACATATGATAAGACTGTAAGAGTTTTCTTTCAAATTCAATCTTTTATAAATTTCTCTTTAATTTTAAAATATTCATTAAAGGACATAAAAAACTCCATGTTCACAAGCATGAAATTAAAAAAAATATCAATTAAAAAAGTTTTCTTAAATAATGACTGAAAGCATACTTTTCTAGAGTATGCTTAATTACTTACCTGATAGTTGCAATTCGACTAGCCAAACATGCAGAATACACCTGATCCAGCAATCTAGAATCAAGAGAAAATTTAGCCACATGCGGAAATATTGTCAAAAACTACATAATTCATTTAGATTTCAAAACTAAATTATATAGTTACCTAAAAAAAAAAAAAAAAAAAAAAAGACTTATGTGGTGACCTTTATAGTATTTATCTTAAAATAGGAGATAAGCTAGGCAACAGCAATTCTTAAAGCCCCCCCCCCCAACTGCCTCTGGAGACAACACCTAACCCCTGGAAGGTTCCAGTGTCCACAGAGGGGGGAGAGGGTGCCGGCCCCCATTGAAAAAATATGCTCTAGACCCTTGCTAACAGATAATGCATTATATGACATTTGAATTTTACTTCCAATTCATTCAAAATTTCTCTTTGATTTTAAAATATTTCTTTTATGGTATGATAAAATTTTATTCATTTGTTTTATCCAGCAGGAGAAATCATGAAACTTAAAATTTCAAAAAGTAAAAAATACTTAAAACTAACCTCTTCTTAAAATGAAATAAATTAAAGAATTCTTTAGTGTAAAATTTATTTGTAGAAATTTCTTATTTGTCAAAAGAAACAGGAATATTAACTTGTTTATTTTGGCCAAAAACAATCAAAACAATAATTAAACATAATTAAGTATGCATAAAACAGCTAAGAATACTAATTAATAAAAAGTAAATTAAAAATACAACATAATAAATGAACATAACAAATAAATAACAAAAAACTATAAAAAACAACTGAGCAAATGTGGGGTTGTAGATCGCATAGAGGATTTCATTTACAATAAAATACCGTTAATCCGCCCCCCCCAAACGAAAAGAAAAATCGTTCAATAGTTAGAGGGGGGCGCTTACACAGGATTTTTTGGCAATCGTTCAACAAAATTTACAGGAATGAAACATCATGAAATGAATGAATCGTTGAATGAATCAGGAATTTTGATACTTGAAAAAAATTGGGTTTTTTTTAATTTAAAAACGCAAATTCTGTCGAAAAAACGCAGAAAAAGGAGAAATTAGTAAAAAAAAAGCCAAAACAAGCATGAAATCAATTAAAAAATCTTGAAAAAACGCACATTTCATCAAAGATTCATGATTCATCCCACTTTCAATCGCCTTTGAGAATCGGGAGGGAGGGCGCTTTCTCTGGATTTTTTGAAAATTTCAAATTCTTTATAAAGTGTGGAGGGGGCGTTTGATCGGGAAGGGCGGATTAACGGGATTTTACGGTAATATTTCTTTCAAAAAAACTTATTCTTTATTAAATAAATCCAAATTGTAAATTAATAACATTAAATTTTTATACAGATGGTAGCACCAATAAATTTAATTTTAAAATAATTATAGAAGGAAGTTATTTATTTTAATCAACATAAAAAAGTCCAAATCAAATTATTTAAGTCCAAAATTCAAAATTGTTAGAAAATTTGGAATTTAAAATAAAAACTGGTCACCAGAGGCGTCTAGTAATTTAAATGAATAGTAATTTAATAAATTTTAAAAATATTTCAGTTCGCGTATCAAAATAAGTGATAAATATAATGTAACATGATAAAATAAAAACAAAAAAGCACATTTTTCATGTGATTTATTTAATTCATTAATTTATGTTACATACATAATAATTTTTATATTTACTTAAACTTGTGTGCAACAATTAGAAGAAAAAAAAAACAAAATGAACTGACGATATTAAAAAATATATTTTAATTAAAATAATAGCCTTTTTAACAATTTTATGATCTGTTGTGTGACAAGAGGTATTCAGCTTAAGTGCACAAAATCTGAACTCTCTGACTTCACAGTTTTTGTGTACAGACTCTGTGATGACCAGACAAACAGACAGGGGACAGAGACAAATAGAGTTTCATCAGATGAGCAAAACCCTAATAAAAATAAACTATTAAAAAAAATATGTTAAACAGTATTACATATTATTGTTATTACATTGTAGTTCTTATCAGCTGTGCTATGCTACATAATTGTCATAGATTAAGGGTTGATGGATTAGTGAAATTAAGGTTATGCTAGATAATACGTAATGACTCTGTTACATTTGGTGAGTTACCATTATTTGAATTAAACTGTATTATTCATTACTTTAGTTTTTGTCTGACAAATACATATGATAAGACTGTAAGAGTTTAGTTTCAAATCCAATCTTTTATAAATTTCTCTTTAATTTTAAAATATTCATTTAAGGACATAAAAAAACCCATGTTCACAAGCATGGAATTAAAAAAATATTAATTAAAAAAGTTTTCTTAAATAATATCTGAAAGCATAGTTTTCTAGAGTATGCTTATTACTTACCTGATAGTTGCAATTCGACTAGCCAAACATGCAGAATACGCCTGATCCAGCAATCTAGAATCAAGAGAAAATTTAGCCATCAGCTGAAATATTGCCAAAAACAATACAATTTATTTAGTTTCAAAACTAAATTATATAGTTACCTACAAAGAAAAAAAAAAAAAAAAAAAAAAAAAAAAAGACTTATGTGGTGACCTTTACAGTATTTATCTTAAAGCGCCTTTACTCAGGCAATCATATGTAATGGAAGTGGAAAAATTGTGGTAAAATAAAAAAATAAAAATACTATAGGTAATGTAATGCAGAATCGATGTAAACATGTAACATAAAGCAAAATTTTGCTGTACGTTACAAAATTTTCATATATATTGAGGGAATTGTTGGGAATAAATGCATTTTCTGCACCTCTGCAGTTTACCTGTGGGACAAATATTAGCAAAAATTAAAGTTGCAACATACTGTGTCATTTTGTGTCATATGATCAAATCACAAGTTTTAAAATTTTCCATAGAAGATTCAATTAAGAAAAATATCTTACAATTAATGTATTTTTGTATATAAGATGGATCAGTAAATTGATTTTAAAATTGATGATTGTTGCAAAACACACTCGTTACTAAAGTACAGACGCCAACACAATGAATGAATATTTAGTGATGGTGATATTGTGGCTAAATATATTGACTCATTAATCAGAAGGTTTTTATAGAAAAATAGACTTTAATGACTTCACACAAACATAAATAATATTCGTGAAAATGTCACTGCGAGAATGAGAAAAACGCTTCGTTAAAAAGTAATTCCATTAATTGAGAATCTCTCGAGAGTATTGAATAAATCAGTAATTAATGAATGAATCTTTTTTAATGAATCATGATGTAAAAATCCAGATTTCATTCTTGCGTTGGCGTCTTATGCACGCTTTGTTTGTAATATCAGATAACTTCTAAAGCGTCTGTTTATTAATTTCATTCTTTTTACTAAAATAAGCTAATAATAACATACTTTCGTTGGATAATCTTCAACTGAAATTATTTAATTGCGGTTTGATAACGTGACTACTCTAAATTTCATCTGTTGCAACTTTCATTCTGTCGATTGTCTTTTAAAGCATCATTAAAAGGTTTTACTTAGAGCACAAAATTTTTTATATTTATTTGTGATTTAAGCTAATATTATGTGAATTTAAATTTTGAAACAGCAAATTTGTTTGATTTTTGTTTACATTTAAATTTAGAACTTTGTGTTGCTCATAGACCGAATTTGGTTGTATTCTGTTCTTTTAAATTTAAATTTTTTATAAGATTGATAGCATACTGAAATTCCTATATAAATTTATCAAAATTTACATACAATCTTAAAGTAGTTCTAGAAACCATGATTAGAATCTGAAATTTGAATATCTTCATAAAACTAGATATCTTGCCAGTAAAGTATTGTTGTGGCATTGATTACTAAAACAAAAGCTAGCGTTTTATTGTTTTCTTAAATTTAGAAAATTGCATTTGTTTATTCTCATTCAAAAAAGATGCTCTCTACCAATAATGTTTGCCACTTGAAACATTTTATTCTCTTTGCAATGTCATCTTTAATCTTTTATAGTTGCCATTACAGGTCAGCATGGGCGAAATTTTCAGGATCTCATTGAAAGGAAAATTTGAGCTGGCCCGATGCAGAAATTAAAAGTTCAGCCTAACCTGCACAAAAAATATTGGCCCAGCCCCCATAAAAAAGTTAAAAGTTCGGCCTGAGTCGATTACTACAAAACATTGATTTTTATATCCATTTGGTTAAAAATTTTCCTCATACATGGAGTTTTGACTAAAAATATTTATCCAAACTTCTTTTTTATGTTTATAATCTTAATTTTTACAGAAATGACACAGGCTACAATATAATATATTTTTTAATGAATTTCTATTTTTTGTATGCAAATTTTTCAATTATTATAAATATTGTTAATCCATATTCCATGTATTGAAGTGTTAAAAATATCAAAAATGATATAAAGACCTCTAAGACAGAATTGCATAGAAAGAAAAAAAATGTATTATCAACAAGTTCCCTTCTTAGCAAGTGTAAATGTATTACATATATTTTCTTGTATATTAATTTTGCATGATCAGAACTTTTTTACTTAAAACAAGATTCATAAGTATGCTCTTTTCTACTCTTTTTACATTATTTTAACTTTGTTATATTTTAATAGGCATAACAATCTACAATTATTTAAAAAGAAAAAAATTTAATTTTTAATTGTAGAATGATGGCTATTTAAAAATGTATGCATTTTTTGCAAAAATTTTTTGGACATGGACTTATTTTACTGACCTATAAACAAATTAGGCTATGTGGAGAGAATGATTTTCCCACGGGCTTTATCAAAAAAAGAAATGAAAACTTTCGACTATGAAAAAAATAAGTCTCAGCTTTGTAGAGAAAAAAAATTAGGCCCCATCCAAGAATTTTTTAAAAAAAAATAGGCCAGGCTTGACCTAGAGCCAGCCTGTGTAGATCTCTAGTTTCCATTTTAAAGTTTGTTGCAGGGGTATTTATTGTGTGATACAAATTGTTTAATATAACGTAGCCTTCCTTTTTTTTTTTATATAGGAACAAACTTATAAAATTAATATTTTATAATATGCCTTGTTTCTATGTCATACTTATTTCATTGCATTCATTAAAAAATGTGATAAACATATAGTAGTGGGAGTTTTTAAATATATAATGGCACACCTACAAGTCAACTGTTAAAATGATATTTTCCATCAAGATAGGAGTTGGCAATTCAATTGTGTTTTAATATGAAAATCAAGTTTTAACTGCCGTAAAATCCTGTTAATCTGCCCTTTCCGATCAAACGTCCCCTCCCCACTTTATAACGAATTTGAAATTTTCAAAAAATCCTGAGAAAGCACCCTCCCTCTCCATTCTCAAAGGCGATTGAGAATGGCATGAATCATTATGAAATTAATGAATCATGAATCTTTGATGAAATGTGCGTTTTTTCGAGATTTTTTAATTGATTTCATGCTTGTTTTGGCCTCTTTTTTTACAATTTTCTCCTTTTTTCTGCGTTTTTTCGACAGAATTTGTGTTTTATTTAAAAAAAAACCCATTTTTTTTCAAGTATCAAAATTCATGATTCATTCAACAATTCATTTGTTTCATCATGATTCATTCCTGTAAATTTTGTTGAACGATTGCGGAAAAATCCTGTGTAAGCACCCCCCTCTAACTATTGTACAATTTTTTTTCACATTTGGGGGGGCGGATTAACGGTATTTTATGGTAATTTTGAAATATCATACATGAACTTGATTAGATAATTCTTTGTGTTGCTGAATCCCAGTTCATGACCACCATAATGTGAAACATTTTGTGATTCCAGAACTTTGCTAAGCTATACTTTGTTATCAATTCAATACCAGTTATTGATAATTTTAAAGTCTTTTATTTCAAGCGGTAATTACAACACTGTATAAAGTAGAAGTAAGTCAACATTTAAATTTTTGTATTCATTCGCTGAATCACTTCAAAAATGGGGTAAGTCACAGCTTCAAAATACTTTTATGAATCTATAAACAAAAAATTTCTATCCACAAATGCTTTATGTTTTTTAACAAACTCTTTTATGCTAGCTATATATATTTTTATTTTAACTTAATACAGTCAAGGATCAATAATCCACACACCCATTATCCGCAATATTTTATGATCTGCATTGCTTAGCAGCAGTAAATATTGGTTATTTTTCCAATCTGTCAGTAAAAAAATTACAATATTTGACAAATGGTCATGAATTTTGTGAATCAGTTGATCAAATAAATAAAAGAAAAGAAAAGTTTTAGGCAAGGAATTGTGGAAAAAATCGGGAATTTTGTAAAATGACCACAGAAAAAAAATCTCAAATTTTGCCAATATGTTGTTGAAAAATATCACGAATTCTGACAAGTGGATGAAAAAGAAAAAAACTTGAATTTTGGTAAACAATCAATGAAAAATCACAGTACCACATAATGATTTTTGTCAATCTTTCTGTAAAAAATATCATAAACTTTGACAATTGGTTGCAGTAAAAAAATTGCTAATTTTAACAATCAATCCCTGATAAAAAATTAATTTTGTCAAATGATTGTTAATCAAAGAATGAAATTATAGCAAAAAAGAATGCAAATTTTCACAATTGATCGTGAAAAAATAAATTGCAAATTTCATCAATCGATCTTTGAAAAAATTACGAATTTTCATGAAGCGATTGCTGAAAAAGATGGGAATTTCAGTAAAAAATCAAGGGAAAATATGCTAAAATATATCGAATAAAAAGCCAAAAATGATTTTGTAAGGCTATCCAATACAAGAATAAAAACCTTATAAAAATACTAAAATGCAAACAAGATTTAAAAGAAAATTCCTCCTGTATGATTAACATTAGCAAAGGTATTTTTTGTGTGAGTAAAATAGCCTTTTTAAGAAGGAAGTACAGTCAATCTTCTACAATAGGCACACCCATAATCTGCAATTTTCTGTAATTCATGTTACTTTACGAATGTAAGCAGTGAAATAAATACTTAAGAAAGTTTACAAATTTGTGATCCAAAAATGATTTTTTAAAACAAAAAATAAAAAAATCATAATAAAATATGGTACTACTCTGTTATTCCATTGACCAATTTTGCCAAATTATACAAAACGCCAAACTAATAGCCAAATTATACATCTTGACATAATTTTTATTTTTAATAATCACAAAACAAATAATTAGTAGAATATTAATAAAAAGTTGAAATAAAAATCACTTAAAAACATTTATAGCACGTGAATCGTATTTAATGTCATTGAATGTGGCATTCACGATCATCCATTATTGTCATTTAATCTTATAGTTTGGCGATAATTTTTTGGTTGACCGGATAACCTAGTAGTACCTAAAATATTTACTTTTTAAAATATAACCCTTTTATTTTATTAAGAGTAAATAACAAACTGTACTACTTAACATATGTAATATGTATATGTAATTATTTTTATTTATTATTTTTATTATTATCAGTTTTAAAATAAAATAACTTTAAAAAGGCATTTTTTGAGATACCATATTAAACTAATTATTAGATATCATATTTATCTTTTCATATTATATTGACTATAAAGATAAAATTCTGTCTTAGTATAATTAAATGACATACAATCCATAATACTCTATAATCCACAATATTCCATAATCCGCACAACCTTTGGCCCCAACTTTTGCGGAGTATAAAACTTTGACTATAGATTTATTGTATTACACTTTTTATAATAATGTTTCTAGCATTCATTACCTCTTATTTAAATATTAATTTTATAGACTTAGCCTTATTCTAAGTAGGCCCAGTGACACCTGATAAGCCCATAAGACATATTATTCTTCTTTATAGGATTTTATTTATGTATTTTATCATCATAAATCAGATAATTCTGTTAAGAAATTAACAGAAAAGAATGAACTTTAACTGACAGGGAGGAGTGCCATATCCTGTTGCACTTGACTGGATTGGTAAAAAAATAAAAAATGACAACAAAAAGACATTTTAGCAACATGTCAGGTTTCTGATGCTAATGGAAAAACAAGACTTAAAATATTTATAAACACATATTTATTTAATAAACGTTATATATTTCACGTGTTAAAATGTACAAAATTTATTTACAGTAGACTCCCTCAAATCCGCACTCCTAAAATCCACAACTCTCTAAAATCCACACATATTTTACAGATTTAAACAATGAAACATTCAGTTCAGATGTAGGTGCAAAATTTTATTTTTTCTGTTTTATATCAATTCCATACATTTTTTAATTTATAATTTTTGTTAAGGTTATTGAATTCATGTTTTTTCATGAAGAAAAAATTTGAAAAAATAAAGATATTGCTAATATCATTGGTAATCACAATTTTACCAAATATATTTATGTATTAATCAAGTTTTTTTAGTTATTAAGTCTGGCTAAACCTGAAATAAAGTTTCATTATTTTATGATCCTGATGTGAATTAGTAATGTAATGTACCTTTATGAGGCAAGTTTCATTAAATAATTTAGAAAAAACACATTTCCTCTTTTATAATAAATATTTAATTGTACATTATTGATTATTAACTTGACCTTTCCTTTTATTATTTTAATCATTTTAAAAAATATCTAAATTTTTATTATTTTAGTTTATTACTTTTTTTAATATTTTAGTATATTGTAGGCATTCATTATGCTTTTGATTTCATTATTAATTACATTCAAATTATTTTTTTAAAAATGTAAACAAAGCAATGACCAGAAATCTACAAAATTCTAAAATCCGCAAAACCTCTGGTCCCAAGCTGTGCAGATTTGAGGGAGTCTACTGTAAATATTTTTATGTGTATGCATATGCATATATATATTTAAATGTTATGCTACAGAAAAATTTCATGTAAAAAAAATTCCAGGAAATTGAAAATTACACAATAAATTAACTATAAAAAGTGTGTACATAGAATCATTTATTCTCCAATATTGTTAAATGTTGTTAAAATTCACTTCAAATGTTGCACTAAATTTATCATTTAAAATATAAATTTATATTTCTTTGACCACTGATGGTCAAAACATATTTTGACCAGTAAGGTTAAAACAGGTACTATTTCCCCTGAACTTGTTCTAAACAAATATAGAATCCTACTTTATAGGGAATTGAACCGCTCTGCTGGTATGCAAGACAACATTTATAAAAACAAGAATTCAAAATGTATAAAATTCAGTTTCAGTGCATTTGATTTAAAAAGTTTAAATATATATATAAGAAAAGGAAAAAAATGTGTAACTAGAATGCTTGACAACGTGAATGGGTATAAGTAATGGAGGTGAAATTGAGTTGAAGCTGAATATATGGCTAGCAAATGGGTAAAAATCTTGTTTAGATATCATTCGGCAATATGTTGAACTAATAGGTGTAATTGAAAAAACAACAAAATGGAGTTGGATGTGGTAATCTCAAAACTTTCTTCTGTCTCATACACGTTAATATTTCCAGAAAAGTGAAACATAGCAGCGTCACCGGTTAGAGAATTTATGCCAAAATCTTATCTGCATCAACTTATTTCAAGCTGAAACTGAATCTGAAATTTGATGAAAATCCATGACTCCCTCAAATCCACAACCCTAAAACACACAACTCTCTAAAATCTGCATATAATTTACAGATGTAAACAATGAAACATTCATTTCAGATATTTGTATAAAATTTTACTTTTTTAGTTGCATATCAATACTATGTATATATTAATTTGCAGTTTTTGTTAACATTGGTGATTCATGTTGTTCATAATGGAAGAGTTAATTTATTTGTAAAAAAATTCAAGATATTGCTGATATTATTGATAATCACAATCTTCTCATCCAATATATTTATCCAACTTTTTTAATTATTAAGTCTGGCTAATCCTGAATCAAAACTTCAAGTCTGGCTTATCCTAAATTAAAACTTCTTTATTTTAAAATTTTGATCTGAACTAGTAATGTTTCTTTACGAGGCAAGTCTCATTGAATAATTTAGAAAAAACATATTCAATCTTTATAATGAATATTTAATCATACTTTATTGATTATTAATTTGAAATTTACTTTTAGTATTTTAGTCATTTTAAAAATTATCTAAATTTTTATTATTTTAGTTTATTACTTATTTTGGTATTTTAATTACATTGTGAGCATTCATTGTAGTTTAGATTGCATTATTAATTACATTCAAATTTTCTGGTTAAAAAATGCAAACAAAGCAATGACCAGAAATCCACAAAAATCTAAAATTCGCACAAGCTCTGGTTCCAAGCTGTGCGGATTTGGGGGAGTTTACTATATTAGTATTTGATATAGAACAATCGCAGAAATCGCAAAAAAAAACTGGACAATAGCGCCACCTGTACAGCGAATTACTCCAAAAACTAAAGAATATTAATTTTATATTATGAACTAACTAAACCTGAAGTTTCATAAAAAATCATGCATTAGTTCTGAGATATAGCTATTGTGATAATCATGAATAATTCAGCATAGCAATGCCACCTGTTTAGAAATTTACTCCAAAAACTGAATAATGCTAATTTACATCAGGGACTAACTGAATCTGGAGTTTCATAAAAACACATGCATTAGTTCCTGAGATAGAGCTATTGTGATAATCATAAATAATGCATCATACCTTGCCACCTATTGGGAGATTTTACATTCAAACATAATCAGAACCATAATTATATCAAGAACTACAAGTATTTAATGATTTATGAAAATACGACCCTTAATTCTTTAGATATAACTATTTTGGAAATTGTGAAAAAAGCACCGTAGTAGGACCACATGTTGGGCAATGTACACCAAAAGCTAATCAGAAAAAGTTTATATCAAGGTCTAACTGAGAATCACCTTTCGCAAAAATCCGTGCTTCTTGAGATAAAACGGGCACAAAATTTGTATCACATAAAGACAAACTCAGACAGACATTTTGTAAAAGCATGTTTTTCTAGAATCTTTGATCCCTAAAACGTGTAGATCCATCAAAAACCGGAATTTAAAAATTTTCATGAATCCAATACTTATTTCTTGTAAAGATGGAGAAAAATAAAATTACAAGCATTCAATGAAATGAATTTGTAGTTTTTACCACTCGAGGTATATGAGGGTCCCAATATGGGCTATGGCAGTGTCTACTGTATTGCATACACATATATGCATATGTACCTGCATCTAAGAAAAAAATTATGTCAAGTCATATCAAAGAACATATAATTTGGTAATTTCATGCATGAGTTTTGTACTAGGAATAGAAAATTGCAAAATTGGCTATGTAATTCAGAGTTAAAACGTAGTATAAATTATTTAAAATAGCTTATTATTTTTTCTTTCTGTTTTTAGATTCAAAGGTAGATAAAACTGTTTTTGCTGATGTTCAATAAGTGTCCTTGGATGAAAATGGCGACAATCTCTTCATACTGATGTCTTGAAAGAGTTCCTGTTATCGTCCAAAATCAAGCTCGTTCATTTGAGAAAATGTCATCGACTACAGAGGGAAATTCTTTTGCCAGTGAACAGCACTTTGTTCCTCAAAATGGGGATAAAGAAAAACAATCGTCAACTGATACAGGAAAAAATGCATTTGTATGTGAAGTATGTTCCAAAGGATTTTCTCTAAAATGTCATTTAAGAAGACATCTCTTGACACATACAGGTGAAAAACCTTTTGTTTGTGATATATGCTTTAAAGGATTTTCTGATAAAAGTTATTTGAGAATACATATCTTGACTCATACAGGAGAACAACCTTTTGCTTGTGAAATATGTTCCAAGAAATTTTCTCTGAGTAGTAGTCTAAGTAAGCATCTCTTGATTCATACAGGTGAAAAACCTTTTGTTTGTGAAATATGTTCCAAAGGATTTTCTCAAAATGGTGACCTAAAAACCCATCGCAGGATCCATACAGGAGAAAAACCTTTTGTTTGTGAAGTATGCTCCAAGGGATTTTCTGTTAAAAGTCATCTAAGTGATCATCTCTTGATTCATACAGGTGTTAAACCTTTTGTTTGTGATATATGTTTTAAAGGATTTTCTCTTAAAAGTACTTTGAGAAAACATATCTTGACTCATACAGGAGAAAAACCTTTTGCTTGTGAAGTATGTTCCAAGAAATTTTCTCGGAGTAGTCATCTAAGAAAACATCTCTTGAAACATACAGGAGAAAAACCATTTGTTTGTGAAATATGTTCCAAACGATTTTCTCAGAACAGTGATCTAAGAAGGCATCTCTTGATTCATACAGGTGAGAAGCCTTTTGTTTGTGAAATATGTTCCAAAGGGTTTTCTCGGAATTTTTCTCTAAGAAGACATCTCTTGACACATACACAATAAAATCGTAGTGTTTAAAAATGTACTTCAAAGAATTTTCTAGACATTGTCAACTAGAAAGACACTTCATGATGGATACCGAAGGAAATGTTTTGTTTGTACTATATGTTTTCCAAAAGATTAGCTGATAATCATTTATTAAAAACATTTTTTCTCATACTAAATAGTTACCTCTTAAAAATTTCTTGCTTTTTTTGTCATTAAAATTGAGTATGAACTTTGCGTTCTGGTGTATTTACTGTTATCACATCTATTCTGTTTTAGCATTTAGTAATAAAAAAAATTGTAAATTTTTTTCATAATTGTCACGGTTGTCATTTTGATGAGAAGCAAAAAACTCCAGACCTGTTCGTTAATTTTTAGTAAAACCTTTTGATTGTTTTAATTTTTGTTATTTGTAAAGTAACTTTGTACTAAAATTAAAACATAATCTGAAATGAAAAGGATAAACTGTACCTCAACATGTTACACGATAGGAATGGCTTTATTGAAGTAACACTTTTGAAAATAGAATAGAAGTATTTTTAAAATACTTTTTGTGAAAAAAAACTCATTTCTTAAGATTTCTTGAAATTTTTTCAAGGGATTTAGATGAAGCATGCCTCAATATCATGTATTCTTTGAACCCTGCATGAGCTTGGTATTTTTCTAAAAATATATAAATAATTAATTGAATATTGATTCGGCATGTTTACTCAATTCATAAATAATAGTTTTATGAGCTAATCAGACATGACCTTGTTTCTAAAGTCTTGTTTCTTTTGCTTCTTGTTTGTGTCCCACATCATCAAATACAAAAATGGATGACAAAGCAATATTTCCTCCTATCATCTCTATGATAATAGCCTAAGTCATGTGACTCTCAACAATAGTTCTGGGTTGAGCTCTTTGTTTTTGCTTATGCCAGTTGGATTAAAGTTTTGTATTATACCTAAGAGCAGGGTACAACTCACCAAATACCATTCCATTGCAATAATTTCATTTACATTATTATAGTCCAAACCACGTCACTGTCATATATATCTTCGATTTTCGTATGCAAAGCTTCCTTTTGATTAAAAAAGCGAAATTATTTTTTTTAATAAAACTGCATCAAAGTTACGCTGATCATAAAGATTTTTTGGTACTTTTATGTTAGAAAAGCATAACTCTCGCTTATGCAATTTTTCAACTTACCAGATAATATTTTTTATATTTCGCATGATAAATTAAAACAATGTTTTGATGTAAAATTAAGTGTCATGGTTTACATTATTATTTACTTTGTTTCTTTCAAGAAATAAGCAAAAGCCAAAGATTTTAAAGATTTCAGTTTTAAATGTAAGTCATACATTTAAAATAACAAATGAGGGAAAGGATTACATTAAAAAATTAATGTAATATGAAAAAAAATACGACAGGAATAATGCTTGGTGATCATCACTTGGACCTGTCTAACATAAAAATACCGGGTTATCCCATCGACTAATTTTACCAGATTATATAAATCGCCTAACTGCTCGCCAGAATATACAAATTAATGCATTTTTTATCTGCACAACTGCAGAAAAAATTGTACAAACAAAATATTAATAAAAATAAAAATAAAACGTTAACTTAAAAATCACTTGATGATGCAACAAACATAAAGTGAACATGGCATTTATGATCAGTGATTATTGGCATTTTATCTTATAATTTGGCGATAATTTTTCTTTTATCGACGATGTAATCCAGTAGTGCCGAATATTGAATTCTTGATTTCTCTGTCAGAATTTTCTGGTTTGGTCAAGGACTGAACAAGTAAAATATAAATTAATTTAGTAATAAAAGTAGCATCATGCAGTGCTTAGCATGCATTTAAAGAATACCAAACTGGTCGCCAAGGGAGGATATTTATATATCATAATATGGCCATATCTTGTGTGTTTGCAAATTTTGTCTCAAAAAACATCTCTGGTAGAGTCTGACTTATTTTTTGGGTCCTGCCATTTTGAGGTACGAGAAGATCATTGGGATAGATCACACAATTGGGAAAATTCGACTATTTAGTGAGTTTGGTGTCACTATGAGTCATTGTATTTTAGTGGGAAAACAGATAATAAGTTGTTGAAGAGTTGTCAGCAATCAAAATTGATTTGGCATTTTAATTTATTTTCAAGATTACCAATGTAAATAAGGTACATCAAGTGAAACAATGTCACCAAATTTGGCACCAATATATAATTGTTAATCCTCTGAGAGTATATTGTTTTATACAGTTTATCTCAGAGCTAAATTTTTAACGAGCTATGCCCAGTCTTTCTCGCTGTTATGTTATAATATAAGCAAATGTTTGTGAGTGTATACAAATTTCATCCACAAAATAATTATAACCGTTTTCGCTAAATTTCCAAATTGATTAAAAGAAGTACCTTATAATTGAATTAATTTTAAATAAATTTTCAATTTAATGGTGCTGCTATCTACGTTTTACAGAAAAAGGTGAAGGAATTAATAATTATAAATCATTTTTTTATTTATTTATTAACCCTTTATAGTGTAACAGTACTTCTACGTACCATTAAAGAAAATTCAATGTAAAGTTCATTTATTTCTTCTATACCCATAAAAGCAAATTAACCTTTTCATACAAAGTAATTTGCCAAATTCTGTTTTAAAAAGTTTGGTGTCACTATGAGTCATTGTATTTTAGTGGGAAAACAGATATTAAGTTGTTGAAGAGTTGTCAGCAATCAAAATTTGAAAGCTAGCAACATTTTGTCTGATTTGGCATTTTAATTTATTTTCAAGATTACCAATGTCAATAAGTTTTGGCATCAAGTGAAACAATGTCACCAAATTTGGCACCAATCTATAATTTTTAGTCTTCTGAGAGTATATGGTTTTATAGAGTATAACTCAGAGCTAAATTTTTAACGAGCTATGCCCAGTCTTTCTCGCTGTTATGTTATAATATAATCAAATGTTTGTGAGTGTATACAAATTTCATCCACAAAATAATTATAACCGTTTTCGCTAAATTTCCAAATTGATTAAAAAGAAGTACCTTCTAATTGAATTAATTTTAAATAAATTTTCAATTTAATGGTGCTGCTATCTGTGTTTTACAGAAAAATATGAAAGATTTAATAATTATAAATCATTTTTTTATTTATTTATTAACCCTATTAACCCTTTATAGTGTGACAGTACTTGTACGTACCATTAAAGAAAATTCAATGCAAAGTTCACTTATTTCTTCTATACCCATAAAAGCAGATTAACCTTTTCATACAAAGTAATTTGCCAGATCCTGTTTTAGAAAGCGCAAGTAAACAGTCGAAGCCTGACCATTTTCCAATGCGGTTCTTTTCTCGATCCTTTACAAAAATGTCGCTTTTCTCCTTTTAAAAAATATTGTACGAAAAATTTGCAACTACAAAACAATTTTCTTTTACAGGTGGCATCATAATGCATTTATTGACATTATTCCGTTAAGAATTGCAAGATTCACATAACAGTATTTTTTGTTAATGAATCTCATAATTTTTGTACCTATTTTGCAAGAATAGCTCTCACTACCGATATATTAAATGAGTTTTAATTTTAAAAGAAGATTTAAAAGTTTAAAATATTGTCATTTATGTTGTTCTGAATATATCGGATATTAACATAAATAATTATTCATGTGGAGTAATTTTTTTTTCAAAACGAAATCACTTATTAATTGGATCGTCAAGAAATTCATTTAAAAATCCGCATCCCATGCAAAAAATAATAATAATAATTAAAGAAAAAAAAAAGTCAAGTTTTTTGAAAATCCAGACAGATATCAGCGATATGAGTGAGCTGAGTTTCAGTTCTTTCTATATACAACTGGATGATAAGGAATTCTTCACAAATTAACAATGTTAATTTAATTTTTTAGTTTAATTTTCATGTATACTTTCTTTTATCTTTACTAAAAGAAAGCATTGGATTCGTTAAAATTTTCAAATTCCGTTTTTTGACGGATTGACATATTTTAAGGGTCAGAGATTCCAAAAAATGTGTTTTATCAAAATGTCTGTCTCTGTGTGGCATAACTTTTGTGGGCGCTCTATCTCCAGAAGTAATGCACCGAATTTAGTAAAAAAATATATTTAGGTACTCCCTGATATAAATTGATGCTGATTCTTTTTTTTGGTTTAAATCGTTCAACAGATGACGTCGCTGTACTACCTTTTACGATTTCTTCAACAACTCTATCTAATGAACTACTGCATGGATTTTCGCTTAACTTCAAATTCTGTTATTCCTTGAAATGAATGAATGCCGTTTGCATTTTGGTGTAAATCATTCAGCAGGTGGCGCTGCTATGCTGTATTTTTCACGATTTCTGCAATAGCTTGTGTCAAGATTTAATGCATGGATTATCATCAAACTTCGGATTCCGTTAATCCTGGATATGAAGGGAAATTATTTACATTTTGATATCAATCACCCAATAGGGGGAGCTGTTATACTCATTTTCCCCCCGATTTCCGTAATAGCTCTAGCTCAAGAATGGAGGCTTGAATTTTTACGAAACTTCAGATTCAGGTTTATCAGTATTATTGCTCATTATATTTTAGTGTAAATCGCACAGCCAATGGCTCTTTTATTCTGCATTTTTGCGATATCCACAATGTTTTAAATAATGTTTTTTTTTTTTTTTTTTTTTTTTTTTTTTTTTTTTTGTATTGGATAGCTCAGATTGATATAAATGCACGTCGTTTCTTAATTTTCGATTTGGTACAGAACCAAACCATTTCCAAAAATGAAACCGTCCTCATAAAAATTTCTGTTATATCTAATATCTGTAAACAAAATCATAAAACGGTCTGCATACAGATCTATCTGAGATGCCTAATGCTTAAAAATAAATAAACAAAATATTAAAATATAACCGAGATATTTTTCTAAATTTCTTCTTTAGGTGAACGGGTCTTTTCATTAGAATGAAGTATCCTCTTAAGACAGGATTCCGTAATAGGCAAGTTCTTTTTCGCACGTTTTATTCTATTTTAATTTAGCTACATTTAATAAGCCTAGACATGTACTATTCTTTATAAGAAATAATATTTAATATTTAGTTGTAGAAGAATGGTAATTTAAAGATGTATGCAATTTTTGTATATAAAAAAAATGCTAAGACTCGATTTACTGATCTTTGAATGGACCAGGGCAGGCCAGCGGAATGTTTTTCATATGGGGATTGTCAAAATCGGGATTTATTTAAAGCGCGTTAAGACTAAAAACATTGATACCAGTCTCTGTTCCGTACGGAAAAAATAAGTTAGACACAGTTCGGTCCTTCAGAATAAAAGGCTCGACCCAGAAAGTATAACTAGACCTGGCCTGAGACTACAAGAAAAAGTAGTGTCCACGCCTGGTCAAAGGACCCGCATATGGGCGGAGTGGTTGGTAAAGTCAAACTTTTGTTCAATATGAATCATTTGTGAAGTTTGAAATTTTTAATTTTCTCATGTAAAAAACAAAGCATTGTAAAACATGCCTAGACAAGATCAGATGGCGCTGGAAGAAATTTCCATTTTAGACGCGTTCTCAGCTTAGATGGTATAGTTGTCGAGAATACATTTTGTCATAACCATGAATTTTTTTTAATTACAGTGAACTCTCCAAATAAGGGACACTCTGAATAAGGGACACCTCTATTTAAAAGATAAATCTTCCGGTTCCCAGTCCCTTGGTATAGGAAGTATAATGTATTTACCTCTGGAATAATAGATACTTGAAAATGAGATTAAAGGGACTGGTTTTTGCATTTCAGATAATAAAGTAGTCTGTGATGAAAATTTAAATACCAATGTTTGTGAACTTATCAAACATATCATAGAGAATCATGTTGATACACAAGCATACAACACAATTAATAACCATTTATTTACCCACAATTCTCATTGCATATCAGTGCATTTATCTGCATTGAAAATAATATTGAAAATTGTGAGGATGATTCTGAAAAGGGAGAATAAAAGAAAATTATGAAATAAAGAACTTTACAGATGATTTTAGGCTGTTCTCAAATCCAAAATAGGGAACATTCAAAAAATAAATTTTAATTTATTTTTATTCGGAAAAGCCTGAAACTAGGAAGCGTTGTTTTTCAGAAAATATGTAATCGACCATTTTTTTAATGCAATAGATCTTTCAGAAAATAGTGTCAAAATGGGTGTTTTGAGCCGAATTTCCACGCGAAAGAAGATTACTTAAGAAAGGGAGAAAAACGTCATTTTTCCTGCGAGCAAAATCGTTTATAACTCAATAAGTAATTTATCTATCCAAAAATAAAAAACACAGTTCAATTCCAAATCGCTTCCATAGTCAAGTGTTCCAATTTTAAATGTGTCAAAATATTTTCCTCTTGCAAAGCAGGGCCACGACCGTAGTTAGAAGTGAACAATTGGAGAGGGATCAAGAGAATGTAGGAGGGGGGGGGGGCTCATAGTCTTTTTTTCTCTCTCTCTCTCTCTCTCTGATGCAGAAAGATAAATTAGTGCATATTCACATTCTAGGCATTACGTTTCTTATTAAACTGCTGTAATAATTTCATTTTATGCTAAGAAAAGAATAGAATGAAAATTTTGAGTGTCTAACTGGTGCAAAATGAAACATCATGTTAGCTTCATATGTATAAATAAGATGAGGGGGTGTAGAAACACTTATTTTAAATACAATTTAATAATTCTGCAAAACTGTGAAGAGATCTCAAAACTGAATTAGATTTTTGAAAAGAATTTCATTTGAATTTTCGAAACAGAAATTCATTTAGTGACCTTGGCATTTTTTTCGGGAGGGGGGGGGAGCTGGGGCCCCTATAGCGCCCCCTTAGCTATAGCCCTGGACAGAGCATTGTGGAAATCTGAGCAGAGAGATTTGTTGCCTTAAAATGCGCAAAGCAGTTGAATACTTTTTTTTTTCTTTTTGTAAATACTGTTGGTAATAAAGAACTAAAAATTATAAGTATGGTAAATGAACACATGAAAAAATTATAGTGAAAACTTGAAATTTTCAAAACAATCTCTTTTGATTATTTCAAGTGAAATTCTGTCAGAAGTTTTTATACTTTTTGCATGTACACAGTTTGCATAAAAAATACAAATTAATAATTCTACAAATCACTTAATGATTTAGTAATTAATTGAAAATTTTATTTCAATAATTCTCTTTTTAATTTTTGTGTGACTAACGCAATTTATACATTTCGAGTGCATTTAAATTTCATCTTTAATGCCTTGTTATTTTTATATCCTTCTGAACGATTAATTAAAAATAATATAAAAAACTCCAAAAAGGAACAAAAGTGCCGGTACCATAGGTGTCTCTTATTTGGAGGTTTCACTATTTTCGTGACGAAAGTTGCTTTAAATGAGCTTCATTTCGTGGAAAATGTATCTTATCTTTATTATGTACATTTAATTACTAGATCTGTGCTTTTAATAATTTAGTCATTCTTAAACTTATCTTACTTTTTATCATTTTAGTTTATAACTTTGCATACTTTAATGTATTGAAAATATTCATTATAATTTTGATTGGATTATCACATTTAAATTATCATTTAAAAAATTTAAAAAAACATTGACTAAAAGTCTAGAAAGTTCTAAATTACACTCAGCATCTGGTCCCATGTATACGAATTTGAAGGAATCTACTGTATCAATTACATGTCATGCAATTTCAGAATATCACTATTTATTAGTTTTGAAAATGTTTCGGGTAGAGTTGAAACATGTCAGCAATAAAATAAAATTATTTCACTGTTTTTAAAGTTTTTTTTCTAACACTTTTCAACCAGTTAGAAATAATAGAAGTAGCATTGGAAAATTAGATCAAAAGGTTATGGGATCGAAACACAGCTTGGAGATTTTTCGCTCATTTGAAAAGAAAATAATTTATGTATTTCAACTTAATGTTTGCTGAAAGTGATAAAATACATTTAAGAGCCCATATTACTGACTGAAAAAGAACCCGGATGATAATGTAAAGTTTATAGGGGGGTTCTTTTCAAACATCTCGCTCAAATTTTAATACTTTGACATTTTTTTTTCATAGGATAGCTGAGAACGATCCACAATTGGGTTAGTTTTTACTTTTATGATTTTGATTATAATCTTTTTATATTAGAATAGTTTCAGTTTCATAACCGGTTCAAACCACTTCTGAAAGTTAAAGTATTTTTTTTTTTTAAATCTGAAACCAAAATCGAAAAGGTAAAAACTAGCCTGACTGTGGATTGTCCTCAGCTATCCTATGCACTAAAAAGAGCCAAAATCTTAAAATTTGAACGATATATTTAAAAAGAACGCCCCTATAGACTTTACTCTATCATCCGGGTCTTTTTCAGTCAGTAGTGTGTCGTCTTAAAAGGCAAAGAAGCTTTATTCAGATCAACCTGATCCAATGCTCTGATGGAGACATTATCAAGATCTACAACAATACAAATACTTTTGCAAAAAATGTATTTTTATAAAAAATTTTACATTTCTATTGTAGTTCCATATTATTATTATCATGTAAATTTTCTTAAACTATATCCTCACAAATTAAGAAAAATTATGATGAAAGAGGATACTTTAAGTATGCAGAGAAATCCGCTCGCTAATATTTATCCCATGGTAAATCCTATGGGGAAAAGTTTTTTTAGGTGTGTCATTTACATTTTAATATTTGTTTATTTATGCACTCAGTAGCTGAAATTTATCTATACAACGGTCAACAAGGTTTTGACATTTTCAATTCTGTTTGTAGGTTGTATTTATAAGAGTATTTTTTTCTGAACCGGTTATAAAAATGAAAGTACAGTAGAACCCCGATAATTCGGATTAACTGGGACCAGACCCAATCCGGATTATCCGGAGAATAAGAAAAAAAAAATGGAATAAAATAAAACATACTTACAGAAATCACCTTTATATTAAACTTATTGTATAATTACAGACAGTAAAAATGTTTACTTTGCTTAATTCTTCAGAAAAGATTTCAGAAAAAGTTTTTTTAAAATTCAGAATATGATGATGAAACAAATTAATGTTACGGAAATTAGCCAATCGCTTCTCAAACTTGAAAAAAAAAATGACCAAATCAATCCGGATTATCCGGAGATCCGGATTAACGGGGTCCGAATTTACGGGGTTCTACTGTATCTTCACAGAAGAAGCATTGAACAAAATTTAAAATGTATGCTTTGTAGAGATCAACCATTAATTATCTAGTAAAAAAGAAAAATATTGAAATAAAAATGAGAAAATTTTCCAGAGGGTTAACACAAGCAAGCAGGTGTAAAATTGACCCTTAAGGTGGAGTCTTTTTTAGGCTTTGGGTTTTATGCATAAAGGGTTAAGCAATCAAACATCTTAGAAAAAAAGAAGATATAAGCTGATACGGGGACAAAAATTCAATGGTTATCCTCCTCGGAATGAAGAAAAAAAAGTGGCTCATAATCTAATTGTGTTTGATGAAACAATTAGAGGAATAAATTAATGAACCTATTCACTTGATCAGCAACAATTTTTTTGTTTAAATATAATTTGAATCTAAAACATTTTAAATTTTGTTAAAAAAATACAACAACATATAAAAACAATCTATCTACTCAGAAATTTTAAAAAGAAAAAAAAATGTAACAAATATTAAAAATGATTTCAGACATAAGTTCTGCCACAGCGTCTTTTTTAAAATTCTAACTGACACCACTATCTCAAAACACAAGTTCTTAAAACTATAGTTTGATATCATTTGCACAAAAAATATGCTTTAAAATTTATATTAGAAAATTATTGGTGCAAACAGCATGTAAATGTAGTTGCTTGTGGATGCAATGATACATCAACAATAAACAAAACTTAGTTGCTACGATTTGAAACTTTTTTTTAATAGTGGAAAAATTGAAACAAAGCAGTTTTATGACAAATATATGCATTTAACTATTCATATAAACACCATTCACTTTCAAAAATCTCTATCATTATAAACTAGTTGCATGTGCCAATCCCAAAACTTTCTTCTATCTCATACGTACATTTTCATATTTTAAAATTTAGTTACGCATTATTAATTCAATACTATATCAACTATGACTTGCATCTTAAATTTCTGCTACTGTGAATTAATCGGAATAAAAACGAATTTTCATATCTGCGTGAGCCGATGAACAGTAGAACGATAGTCAGATTTTTTTTCAAATTCAAAAAGAATCTATTTGCTAGACTCCAAGAAAATCATACACGAAAAATTTAGTTCAGTTCAATGCATAAAATCAAATACTTTTTAATGGTAAAATAATAAAAATGGCACAGACATCGCGATTATAGCTCCTCCTTCCGGCGGATTTTTTTCAAATACAAGGAGGGTCTGTTGACCATAGTCAAACACTTATACAAAAAAATTTCATTCAATTCTATGTATAACTTCATACACTTTTCCGTGGTAAAATATGGAAAATGGCTCAAAAATCACTATTGTAGCAACCCCTTCCGGCTGATTTTTTTCAAATTCAGGGAGGACAAACTAATTACAGCCAAACACTTGCACAAAAAATTTCGTTTAATTCGATGCATAACTTCATACACTTTTAGTCTGTACAATATTGAAAATTGCACAAAAATTGTTACTACAGCACCCTCTTCCGGCGGAATATTTCAAAATTGAAAGAGAATCTGCTCACCACAGCCAAAAACATTAACAAAAAATTTGGTTTAATTCTATGCATATCTTCATACACTTTTTGATGGTAGAATGGCGACATACGGACACACAGACAGACATTTTGTAAAAAAAAGTGTTTTTTGGAATCTGTCCCCTAAAACGTGTAAATCCGTGGAAAACCAGTAATCGAAAAAATTTCGATTACAATACTTCCTTCTATTGAAGATAGAAGAAGATAAAAAACGGAGTAAAGTAATTACAATATATTATGCACAGAAATAATTAAAAACACACAAAAAGTCACATTTGCAGAGGATGAAAATTTACAATTTCTTCCTGTAAATTCTACTTTTAATTCACGAAAGCATAAAAACAAACAGTCATTCTCTACTACCTCCTTATTTTTCCACGACAATATTTTTTTTATTACAATTGTTTTCAACTCGATAAAACTACACGCTCAATAGGTTAATAGCTGCATAAGTGCCAAGTTTGATGACATAGTTTCTTTTGACGCTAAGCACACGTTTTGGCATTGGTAATCTTGAAATTTGATTTTCCTGTTAAATCTGGCAAAACGCTGCCTACTTTGCTACTTTTTTCTGTGCCAACTTTTCAACTGCTTATTAACTATTTCATCGTCATTCGCATTAAAATACAGTGACTCAGTGATACCAAAATGACCCATTCACTGAATTTTCTCAACCATTTATCCTATCCCAATGGTCTTCTCATAACTCAAAATGGAAGGATACAAAATTTAGTCAAGATCATTACAGATTACCTTGATAGAAATATGTTTTTTCGATAAAATTTAAAAACACATGAGGTTACCTCCTTTATAATATAGGATGGTAAGGAACAATATTTCTGTGCTGAAAAAATGTCTGAATTTGATGATAAAAGACACAGACAAGAAGCAGAATAAAGAGCTCTGAAAAACACAAGGAACGCCAATAGACAGCCATTATTTATAAATCAAGTAAACATGTCAAATACTATTCAATTATTAATTCAATTAAAATAATACGTAACTCATGATGGATGCAAAGAGTACATAATAATGAGATACGTTTCATTTAAATCATTGTACATTTTTTAAGAGGAAAATTTAAGAAATGAGGAAGATTCTTTTTGCATGGAAATATATTTTCAATACACTTTTCAAAAGTGTTACTTCAATAAAGTCTTTCCTATCACATAAGATATCGAGGAATAGTTTATAATTTCAAATCAGATTAATTTGCATTTTTAGGGGAAAATTACTCACATAAAATTCAGAAATAAAAGTAACTACTAAAAAGATTTATATAAAGTTTTACTGAAATCTAATGATTATGCTGTCAGCTATTTATTTATTATCAAAAAGATACCCATACCAAAAGCCATGGAAGAGGTGTACTTTTTTTCATAGTTATTGAATGCTACAATACAAGAGATATGATAGAAGTAAATGCAATGACATGTATATGTTTCTTACTTTATTTTGAGAAAAAAATACAATAAAGTTTTAGGTGGTGTCTAATCGGTATGAGAAAAATAATGCTTTTTTAGATTGCCATTCTGAGAAAATCCCTTGGAACATATTTCACAAACAAAAGGTTTCTTCCCTGTATGTGTCAAAAGATGGGTTTTTAGATTACTATTCTGAGAAAATCCCTTGGAACATATTTCACAAACAAAAGGTTTCTTTCCTGTATGTGTCAAGAGATGGGTTTTTAGATTACCATTATGAGAAAATCCTTTGAAACATATTTCACAAATAAAAGGTTTTTCTGCTGTATGAATTCCAAGATGTCTTGTTAGATTGCTATTCTTAGAAAATCCTTTGCGACATATTTCACAAACAAAGGGTTTTTCTCCTGTATGACTGATGAAATGTTTCTTTAGAGTACTCTTATCATTAAATCTTTTGGAACATATTTCACATACAAGAGGTTTTTCTGCTGTATGAGTTGCAAGATGTCTTGTTAGATTGCTATTCTTAGAAAATCCTTTGCGACACATTTCACAAACAAAGGGTTTTTCTCCTGTATGACTGATGAAATGTTCTCTTAGAGTACTCTTATCATTAAACCTTTTGGAACATATTTCACAAACAAAGGGTCTTTCACCTGTATGTACCAAGAGATGTCTTCTTAAAGTACTATTCTGAGAAAATCCTTTAAAACATATTTCACATACAAAAGGTTTTTCACCTGTATGTATCAAAAGATGTTTTCTCAAAGTATTGTTATCACAAAATCCTTTGGAACATATTTCACAAAAAAAAGGTTTTTCTCCTTTATGAATGTTTCTTATATGTCTTTTAAAACTATTATTATTGGAAAATGTTTTGGAGCATATTTCACAAATATAAGATTTTTCTCTTGTATCAATCGAGGAATGTTTTTCTTTGTCACTATTTTCTGAAATGAAGTGCTGTTCACTGGGAGAAGAATTTTCTTTTGTAATCGATGACATTTTCATCAGTGAAAAAGTTGGTTTCGGGTGTAAATAGCAACTTTTTCAAAGTATTAGGATGAAGAGATCATCAACATTTTCATTTAAGGAAATAACTCATTGAACTTCAATAAAAGAGGTTTGTCTAAAAAAGAAGCAAAAATAATAAAGGACATTTTTTCATAAACTGCATTTACTTTACTAAATTAAATATCATATTTTTCAAGTTTTATTTCCTTAAACAGTACAAAAATTCACATTAAACTATCACATTATATTAAATTAATTTATAACATGATTGTGCAATCGGTAAAGGAATTAAGGAGAGATGTAAATTTTCCAAGTTTGTGAAAAAAGTCCGGGACAGGATTTGAACCAGATTTGTATTGGATGAATACAGGGATGTATTAAGCCAATACATCCCTGGTTCGAATCCTGGCCCGGACTTTCTTCACCTATTTGGAAAATTTACACCTGTTATATCACTTTATATATTCTGAGGGACAATTATGATCATAGATACATATGCATAGGTGTGCATGCAATGTACCAGACACTTTTATATCCTGTTCTCTCATATTCGTATTCTGTCTTATGCAGACTGATAAAAATTCAAAATTTATTTCATTACACATTTTAAATTTACTTTTGTTCCCCTTAAAATTTAACTTACTAGTTCAGTATATTTACGAAAGTTATCAAAAAAAGTTTTCCCTTTTACTGTTCATATATATTCATATATATTCAGCACCAACTCAATTTCTTTTCTATTTCTTATACTAATTCATATTGTTAAGAATTTTTTTCAGATTTTTGTTAATCTACTACAGTTAACACTGAATGTTATATATTTTAATTCCTTTTTTTTAAAGTTTTTTTCAAACCAAGACCACGAATTTTTTTCTTTCGAAGAAAGGTTGCATTGGTTTTAACCACGTCAAGGAGGAAAACTAGTTGTAACCACCCTGTTCAAAATATATTTTCACAATCAGTGGTCATAGAAATAAAAATTTTGCTTTTTATACGATAAATTTTGTGCAGCATTTAAAAAGATTTTTTGCAATAACATTTAAAATTATTGATTGCAATTGTTTACAAATTGTACTTCTTAATGATACTTTAACCCTGTGCGAGGCAGGGCAAATTCATTGCTTAAGTATTGAAATAAATGAGTGACACCGGAATTTGAAAACAATTTTATTCTTAAATAAGAAAACGCTATATTTCACGCATTCAATAAACCGTAATTTTCTTTAACAAAATTCTGGTGCCAATATGGCATTTGGGAATTAAAATTACGTGGTATGTCTATGAATCCAGCACCCTGCAAAGGTTTAAAAGGTATTTTTATTTTTAATAGCGCAATTTTTTTAAAGAAACTTTATTTAGAACTTAAAAAAGAAAAGAGTGCTTTAAATAACTATCGGCAAAATGAAATTTCGGAAAGTCAACCCACAAATTGTATAATTTTAGTTGAAGATTAATCAAAGAAACTATGTTAGCATTAAGTTATTTTAGTAAAGAGAGTGATAAATTGACGTGATAGATTGATCAAATAGATTGATTAATAAATTGACGCTTTCAAAATTACCTGATATCACAAACAGAACGAGACACAAAACGCCAAAACAAGAATGAATCGTATATTTTTACATTTAACTAATTGAAAAGGATTCATTCATTCACTCATTCGATAAGGAATAAGTGAAATTGTTCCATCGATATCATCCAGAATAACTGACTTATAACTTATATCATTTAATAATAAAACTGATGCACAACGAGCATTTTTTATTTTTTATTTCTAGTGGTATCACTGGCAATCAGTGAGCCATTCCCCGAAATAAGTTCACCAAAGAATCTAACCTTAATTTTCGTGTGTTATGAAAAATCCAATAGTGTCAAATTTTCTATCGGAGAAAATGTTTAAGTGTTAAATTCGCAAATTTTGATAAATGCTTTCTACTTCTCTTTTTTTAATAACTTTGTTAATTGAAATTATGTATGCATTGATTCATTAGACATAAATGAAATCCTTCGTCGTGAATCATTCGTTGTCTTGGCGTCTGTACATTAATAATGAGTGTGTAAAATCAATTTACTTTTTAATCATCTTTACTAAAATAAATTGATGTTGGGATTATTTTTTTTATATATTCTTCTATTGAATGTTTTAAAACTTGTGATTTGATCGTATGATGACACAAAATTTTATGTGTGGCAACTTTCAATTTTGCTGATAATTTTAGTCATTTGAAACACAGGCACACAGGTAAGTTGAATTTTCGCTAGTCGAATGAATACTATAAGTAACATACACTATAAAAACTATGCTTTGAGTTATTAATTAACATTTTTTTTATGCTGGTGAACATATTTTTTTTATATTTTAAAACATGCTTTAAAATCAAAGTGGAATTTTGAAGAAAAATTTTACATTCATATACAGTTTATTTGTCAAGGAAACACTAAAATAACAAATAATACCATTAATTCAAATGATGGTAATTCACAAAGTATAACAAAATCCATCCAAGTCAAAAAGAATTGCACCAAGCATGACCCCAATTATACTAATTACATTAACTCTTAAATTATGACAATTATAGTTCATTTTTATTTCTTACAGCTTTTTGTTATTTATTTATTATATTTTATTTGTTAATATATTTTTATTATTTAGGCAATCATTTTTTTGGGGTTATAAACTTATAGATTCTTCCTAAAATCTTTAAACAAACTGATAATGTGGCCCAGAAAAACATGTTCCGTACAAGAAATAAAATTTTATTTCACTTATTCCATCAGAAAAGCAATACATTCAATCAAAAATGCTGCGTGTGTCACTATAATATGGGACTGGATTTCCATTTATAATTTTCACAATACAAATCTGCAAAGCTTGGGATTGGGACCAGGGATTGTGCAGATTTTAGAATTTTGCAGATTTCTGGTCATTACTTTGTTTACATTTTTGAAACATTAATTTGATTGATAATTAAGCATTCTAATGAATGCATATAATAAATTTAAATATTTAAATAAGTAAGCAAAATATTTAAATAATTTATGAGTTAAAAACAAGTAATTATTACATTATTACAAGAAAAGTTAAGTAAAATAAAAATTTAGAAAAATATTAATGTAAAGTAAATAATTAAGATGCAATACATAATGATGAAGAAAAATCAATCTTTTTTTTATGAAGAAAAATATTTGTACCTTTTTTAATAAACAAAAAAAGCTTGATTAATTAAGAAATATTTTTTAAAATTATCACAGTCACCGTTGATATTAGTGCCACTATAAGTTTTTCAAAATAAATATGTATTTTCTTTATGAAAAAGCTTAAGCATATTACCCAAAGCTATGTATTAAAATATATATATAAAATAATAATAATTACCGTTACACCGACGTAGATTCAAATTTCACTCTGCGATTTCAAGATGAAACTAAAACTTTTTTTTAACCACACCGTTGTTTAGCGTGGCTCTGCATGTTTGCTACTTCTGAAGGAGATTTTTCTCCTCCGTATTAACAAGGTGGCAATACTTTACAACAATTATAATACTAGGTGTCTCTTAAATCTTTTGGAAGTATATTCAAAATTTTCTTCACAAAAAACCATGTGTTTAGTCATGATAATCAGTATTACATATTAAATATGGACAATATATTGAAAAAGTAAAAATAAATAATGAAATGAACAAAAGAAGAGTAAGCATTTCGATTAGTTTACACTTGCGAATATTTTCCAGAAACTACAATAAGGGAATCTTTCAAGGCTCAAAAACTACTGAAACAAACTGGACTGATATTCTAGTTCCTGAAATTATGACAAATAAAGTTCAGATTTGTAAAAATATGGTAAATATCGTGCTGGTTCATTCAATTATTAAAACATATTGTTTCAGTTTTATATTATACATATATATGTAGCTTATTGTGCTCTTTCTAATTTTTTTCATTGCTATTTAGAATCTTACCTTTTTTATATTGCTTTATATCTTTACAAATAAATCTGTCTATACATTAAAAAAAAAGCCAATAACAACTTTAAAATATTGTCCCTGTTCGTGAATTTTTTCATTTCGAGCCCTGGAAATTTTTTTTATATAGATTAGGGATGCATCGAATATTTGGTTAGGCTGAATATGAAACTAACCAGTTAAGCCGAATGCTCAGCTTGGCCTAAAATGAAACTATTCGGACGGCCAAATATCAGTGTATTCTCCTGAATTCAATGCTTAATAAAACCTTTTAAAACACATTTTTAAAAACTTTTCACAATTTATACTTTTAACTGTTAATTTATAAATATATTTAAAATAATTAGAAAGAAAATCACTTTTAAATAAAAAAAAGAATGTTTTTACATTGTTTGCTGTTTGTAAAGTATAATTTAAGAAAATTAACCATGAGAAGAATTAAAATGGTGATTTATTAGGATTCAAATTAGGAATCTATGATGTGCAGATGCAAGTTCCTACATTTTGTTTAGTAAATAATCTGTTTCTTGTTTTTCCCAATTAAAAGTCCTTAAACAAGAAAGAAAAACTTTTGAGATTAGTGATAGCTATCAAGGCAGACAATTTTTGTTTGTGAACCTATAATCACAATCAACTTATTGAGTCATAAGTAAATTGTATTTCATCTCTCACTCTTGGTCAAACTTGTGTTTTCGTTTGTTGCTTTAACAATAAATAAGGTACCATAACCATATTTTCAAGTTACATTATTTGATATCTGTAAAATATGATACATTGGGATGAATGGAAAATAACACCATTCATAAGAAAAATGTATGAGCAAGATATTCGTTTATTCAGAATTAAGTTGAAAGTATTTATTTGTATGTTACATTGAAAATAATCTGCTTTGATTTTTTAAAAAGGACAATTATGAGACTAAAGTTTTTCTTCGGCCATTTTTCTTCATTATTTCTCTTTGATTTTAAAATGTTTGCTTTAATTCGTAGAAGAAATCATGAAATTAAAAGTTTTATTAATTAAAGACTCATAATTGTGCTTCTTAGAAAAACTCAAAGCAGCTTTTTTTCAATAGTAAATGTTCTTATAAAAAGCTCTTATTTATCAAAATGTAAGTTTCTTTTCTTAAATATTATTTAAAAATGTTTTTAAAAGTGACATTTTAATAATTTTAAACTTTGAAATATAAAAAATATTTGGAAAGCCAAATATTTGATATTCGGCCCAACAATTACTATTCCGCTAGCCGAATATTCTGTATTCAGTTCACCTGTTGGAACCGAATATTTGGTATTCGTCCAAAATCGCTATTTGGTGCATTTATAATATAGATATGCTAATTTATATCAAAATCAAAAGTAATGTAAATTTATATAGTAATAAATCAGCTGTAATAGCTAAAAGAGAGACATTAATAAAAAATTTAGTAAAGAAAAATGTGTTAGCTGCTAACTTCAGCGCCGTCTTTAATTTCATTGTTTACATCTGAAAAAATGTGCCAATTTCTGGCTTTCCTAGATTTTAGGGAGTCTACTGTATATGAGTGTAACATATGAGTTTAAAAAAAACAACAAAACAGATAAATTAATTGTACAAAGATACATACAAATATGATGTCATACATCAAAAATAAAAATGAATACACTTTGATTTTGAAATAAAATGAACTTATTTATATGCATGATTTTTACTTATCACATAAATTGATCTTTATGAGGCTTAAGTGTATACTGCTCAAAAGATGTCACATTTATGTTCTTTGAATTTCAAGTTTTGGTTGCAGTCATCTAAGAGGGTGTGAGTTGAAATTCAACAACTTGATTGGGAAATGCAGTTCTAATATTTTATCTTAAAATGCACATACTTCAATGAATAGCGTTGTGTCCCAAGGGCACATTCACCCCCCCCTCCCCCTCAAGCAATGGAATCTCTTGCCCCCAGAAAATTTGAGAATTTATGTTTTCAATTGTCAAAAAGTGCAATTTCCCCCATCCTGGAACTTAATAATGTCTTCCTTGCAGTTCCTTCTAACGATAAGTGTCTGAACTCAACACTGTCAATGAACCAATGCATTTTGATTCCTCATAATGGGCATCAGTTATCATTTAAATTTGACAATGTGGATAGTGAATTTGGAAGTTTTCACATGTATGAGATAGAAGAAGATATTTTGAGATTGGCACGCCCAATTACTTTATATTTGTCTTTTGAAGGAAAATAAAAATAATATTACCATTAGAGAAATCGATTAAAACATTTATAGTATCAATTATATCGAATACCCATAGTATCGATAAAATCAATTTGAAAAAAAACGAGATTGCCCATCGCTATTGTGATACATTTTTCCAAGATCCTGTAGCTAACGGAGTTAGTTTTAAAATATTTTTACTTGTTACGCTTATGATAGAAAACAACAGTAGCAAGAAGGACCCAACACTACATTGAAGTATTTATACATTCATGCAGCTTTCAAATACGGAGTGCTAAAATCCATGCTTGGAAAATGCACAAATTTTTTTAAAGATTCATTTATATGATGATTCATAATGATTCATTCATTCTTAATGATTCATAATAACACTGATTTAAAAAAAAATGTTTACATAACATAATTTACTATTACGCTCATGCTCCTATGTCAATATACTTAGCTAAATTGAATACTTTTTATTTTAATATTTATATATTTATTTATTTTTTTCTAAGAACATTGTTTGAATTTTAAACTTTTATGAGAAAGAATAAAAATCTGAGCTGCAGGAATGCTTTTTTGTCTTATTCACTTGAGCAAATACTTGTAGAAGTGTTGAAGTGACTTAGAAATTTACTATCTTTAAAAAAATTCCTTCCACAATAGGAAAATGACCCTCACTCCCCCCCCCTTTTTTATTTTCTTTTGGAAGGGTGAACTGGTCTGTCAGTTTCAGTAAATGGTGTGGATTCATTTCCTAACGAATAAAATGTAATAAAATATCCAGACATTTGCACCATAAAAGGTTCAGTATAACAAGGAAGTAAAAGAAAAAGTTACCCAAGTTTACTAAATGGTTTTAATATGCAAAATTATGTAAAGTTAAAAACAAAACAAACATTAGTAATTTTATTTTAATGTTTGTTTAGTTTTTAATTTTATAACTTTTTATATGCATCATTTAGTAAACTTGTGATTTTTTTCTGTAATTTCATGGTAATGATAAATATAAACAAAACTATCCATTTAATTATTGAATTGTTTCAAAGACTGTCTTACATGTTACTGGAATACTATCTAAAAAATCAACTCCAAAAAGACACCACTATTACTAAATAGGGATCACGTTTCTAACTCAAACACCCAGATGAAGAATGAATCAAGTGTCATTGTTTTTACTAGATTTGTTTTGTTAATTTTTTTTAAAGTTAAACAGAATTTAGCTAATAATAATCACAAAATTTACCATCAATCATAAAATGATAACATTTTTAATTCATTGTACCTCTTGGTTTACTAAACTATACTACCTGGCTTACCCACATGCCAAATGATCATCGTCAAACTATAACATTATGTGCCAATAATGAGTTATTTTAAATGTCACATTCAGTTCACATTAAATAGGTTACACGGCTTAGAATATGACCTGCAATACAAGTCAAAAGCATTCCCAATACAAGTGCACATAACTTTATTTGCAAAAAGATTTTCGCTGTTCCAAGATTTTGTTTTAAATCATTTATTGAAAAGCATTTTAAAAATGAAAGCAAAAAGGAACTGCATAATCTGTTTCCATGAAATTTCAGTTGACATTGAAGGGACCTCTGCAATTCTTAATAATACAACAATTACACAAAAAAATCCCTCCCCCCCTTTTTTTGAGAGGAAAAGGCGGGATCTATCAATGTGTTTAAACGAAAGGTGTGGATTCATTTCCTAATGAATTAAATATTAACATAATAAAAGATCCAATAAATCCTCTCCAGAATAAACTATGGAGTTTTCTTTTCTTAATACAAATCTGGTAATTATTTTTTTATATTAAAAATATAAATATATATATATATATTTATAACATGATTAAAAAATATATATATGCAATTTGAAGTATAATACTAAGTACAATTTGGAAACACTTACAGATGTTTTATGTTTTATTTAATATTGTTAAGTATTATTATGAAAAATCTTTTTAAATGTTTCTCTAAATTTATCAGACCACTGACAGTTAAAACCTGTTTTCCCTCTTGACCTGGTTTAACCTTGCATCAGGAAATGCTAATATACTTACCAATTAATTTTTATTAAAAATGGATTCATATGCTCCGTAATTTTTAGTGTGATAATTTGTATTTATGTCAACCTGACGGAAATAGCACTTTTTATTTTAAGAATATTTTGTTAGTTTCTGTGCCATTAAACCTTTTCAACATTTTAACCAAAACATTTACTTGCCCCATAAAGGGTTAAACAAATTACAACCCTATTTCGGAGGGAATTGATTCACTGTGCAGGTTTGCAAGGCAGCTTTGGAAAAAGGGAATTCAATATGTATAAAATTTAGAGTCAGCTTTAAAAAATTGTGAAAAAAAAAATTGCATAACTTGAATGCTTGACAACATGAATGTGTATAAGAAATGGAGGTGAAATTGAGTTGGGATTGAATGTATGGACATCAAAAAGTAAAAACCTTGTTAGTATATCTTTTGAGAACATGACTAACAGGTAGGATAAATTTTAAGAGTGAAAAAGTAAAATTAAAAGCAGTGAATGAATAAATTGGTACTACTTGGTATACCGTCGGCCAAAAAAGTATCGCCAAACTATAAGATTACATGCAAATAGTGGATTATTGTAAATGTTACATTCATTTGACATTAACTAGGATAGGTTTGTTTGTTATCTCATCTAGTAATTTTTAATTCAACTTTTTATTTGTAGTTTTGATTATATTTTACTAATTTATTCGTTTTTTTCCATTATTTAAAATGAAAATTATGCCAGCTTACATAATTTGTTGAACATTTTGATTATTTGTATAACTTGGGGAAATTAGTCGACGGGATAACCAAGTAGTATGAATAAATTTTATCAATCAGGATAGGGGAGGGTCCGATATGAGTTGTGACAGTGTCCACTGTATCGCATGCACACCTAAGCATATGGAGCTGTTTCTATGAGAAAGTTCTCGAGTTAAATCACACCAAAGAATATATATGTATTTTGATAACTTAATGCATTAATTTGTACTGTTTAAGGAAACGAAAATTGGAACATAGGCTTCTTAAATCAGAGATAAAATTTAGTGCAGTTTATTTTAAAATGTCTTGTTTATTATTTTTCTTTCTGTTTTCAGATTCAGTGGTAGGTAAAACTGTTTTTACTGAAACTCAGCCAGTCAGTTCCTTGCATAAAAACGGCGACAATCACTTCTTGCTGACGCCTTGAAGAAATTCCTGTTATTGTCTGAAATCAAGCTTATTAACTTGAGAAAATGTCATCGATTGCTGAAGAAAATTCTTCCTCAAAAATTCGAAATGGGGATAAGGGAAAACATTCCTTCACAGATACAGGAAAAAAAGTTTTTAGTTGTGAAATATGTTCCAAAACCTTTTCTAAGAACTCTGACCTAAAAAGACATCGCTTGACTCATACAGGTGAAAAACCTTTTGTTTGTGAAATATGTTCCAAAGGATTTTCTCAAAGTGGTAGTCTAAGAACCCATCTCTCGACTCATACAGGTGAAAAACTTTTTGTTTGTGAAATATGTTCCAAAAAATTTTCTGATAACAGTAATCTGAGAAAACATCATTTGATTCATTCAGGAGAAAAACCCTTTGTTTGTGAAATATGTTCCAAAAAATTTTCCGATAACAGTAATCTGAGAAAACATCATTTGATTCATTCAGGAGAAAAACTCTTTGTTTGTGAAATATGTTCCAAAACCTTTTCTAAGAACTCTGACCTAAAAAGACATCTCTTAGCACATGCAGGTGAAAAACCTTTTGTTTGTGAAATATGTTCCAAAGGATTTTCTCAAAGTGGTAATCTAAGAACCCATCTCTTGACTCATACAGGTGAAAAACTTTTTGTTTGTGAAATATGTTCCAAAAAATTTTCTTATAACAGTAATCTGAGAAAACATTACTTGATTCATACAGGAGAAAAACCCTTTTTTTGTGAAATATGCACCAAAGGATTTTCTCGAAATAGTAATTTAAAAAAGCATCTCTTAGCACATGCAGGTGAAAAACCTTTTGTTTGTGAAATATGTTCTAAAGGATTTTCTGAGACTAGGCTTCTAAGAAGACATCTCTTGACACATACACATGAAAAACCTTTTGTTTGTGAAATATGTTCCAAAGGATTTTCTCGTAATAGTGGTCTAAGAAAACATAATTTGTTGCATAAGGGATAAAAGCCTTTTGTTTGTGGAATGTGTTTTCCAAAGGAAAATCTTATAACCATCACACGAGAAAACATTTGTCTCCTTCCAAATAGACAATTCGTGAAAATGTTCCATATTTTTATTTCCAAAATTGAGTATGAACCTTGCATGTGCTATTGTATTTCTATGTCATTTTGTTTCCTTTTTTTATTTATCCTCCTAAATAGTGCATTTCCATGTAAAAATATAGGTTTGCAATTTGAGTTTAATACGTATTTCAAAATAACAATTTTTTTAATTTAATCTAAGAAAACATGTATTGTTGAAATATATAAAAATATTTTCGGTACTAATTGGTTATCCCATCGATCAAAAAACTATTGCCAAACTATGGGATTAAATGCCAAGAATGAATGATCGTCGGAAACAATCGACGTTAAAATCGACGACGATCGTCGTCGATTTCAACGACATTAAATATGATACACGTGTTTAAAACATGATTAAGTGATTTTTATTTATATTTTTCTTAATATTTGACTAATTATTTGTTTTTTTATTATTTAAAGTAAAAGTTATGTCAATAGGGATAATTTGGCTATTAGTTTGGCGATTTGTATAATTTGGCGAAATTGGTCGACGAGATAACAAAGTAGTACCATATTTTTAATACTAATGGTCTGTATTGATATATAATGCGTAAGTAAAAAAAAAAAAAAAAGATAAATTTGCACTGCTTTAATTTTTTAATTGCATATCTGTTATCACTTTTTGTGTTTTAACATTTAGTAATAAAATTGCAAAAATTTGTACTTCTTTAAGGTCTTGGTGTCTTTTTTACAGTATGCAAATAACTCCGGACCTGTTAATTTGATTTAAGTAAACATTTATGTAAGGCCTTTTTTAGTAGTTATTTTGGTACTTTTCGGTTAGCCGGGCTCCAATGTTATACGTACACCAGTATCTATACTGTAAAGCAACGTTTATACGACGTTTTAGTGTAGTCCTAATTCATTCTTATTTGTTTTAATGTAAAAATGTCCTGTTTATATGACGCATAAAATCGTTTATACGTCAGTTTTTCGATTTGTACATTTTTTTTTGTTTATTTTTCTTGTGAATTTTAAGAACAGACGGAATTTGCCAGCTATAGATGACTAAATAAACCTCATCCATATGACAACAACGTGGACTAGACCGACCTGTGTTATTTTTACATGCACGGCTCATTTTTTGCTTATCAGTGCGCCAACAGTACAGATCAAGTATTTTTTAATTCTTCACTTTTATTACTGTTTCGGCTACAGCTTTTTCGGACATGGCTTAAAAACGCAAGCTCATCTTGGTAAAAGAAAAAATGAACATTTTGAAAAAATTCGAATGTAAAAGTTATGATAGTAAAGAATTTCGAGAACTGTTTCGAAACATTAAGAACTTTGTTTGCTACAATACCAGCGGAAATACTTTTCAAATCATTCACTCAGTGCACAAATCTTTAATTACATCTGAACGTCAAACAATCATACGCAGTTTTTTTCTCTCTACATAAAATGATCAAAAGAAAAAATAAGTGTACCATAAAGTACAGAAAATGAGCAGCCCTTTAGCAGACAGGAAATTTTAATAATTTTAAAAGACGCTTATAATTGGAACTTTTGTGAAATAGAGAGGTAACAATAGGAGGGTGAGAAAGATTATTTGGAATTTACTCAGGATTTATATAATTTGTAAAAGGAATAAGAGAAGGGGAGATATATTCAGAGGGAGCTTAATTTCGGTACTTTTTGGTGTTACATTTAAATTGTTTAATGAATATCCCCCCCCCCCCATTTTTTTTTACATGTTTGTTTAATTTATAAATGTATGTAAATCAAGATGCTAAACATTAAAATTAAATGAAAACAAAATTAATTCGAGTTTTAGAAGTGAAAATCGATCATGCGACGTTATTCAGTAGTCCCTTCGGCGTCATATAAACGATGCTCCACTGTACATATAAGTGTATCAGTACATATGTATGTATAGGTATATATATATGTGTATAAAAACAAACATACATGCATTTATATATACACATGTATATGTATATGTAACACTGCGCCTGGATATCCGAAAAGTATCATTAGTTTCCATTTTTATGGTGTCATTGTAAAAAAAATTTCTCCTAAAGTTAAAAATTAGTCTAACTGAGGCTAAATCAGGATGGAAGTTAGTCCTTTTTTAAAACTTGTCACTTTTAGTCACTAATTTTTTAAGTCCCTTTTTTTACTTAAAGAGTCTCTAAATGTTTGCGAGCTATAGAAACTGGTACACGCTTTTTTAATTAAAAGAAAAGTGTCATTAAAATCTAACATTTTTGACTTTCCGATTCGTTGCTATTCTCAACATCAACAGTTGTCGATATTCTTGTGCAAAAAGCTATTATAGTCAATGCCATGTGTATATACTGTTGAATTATGTTTATATGAGGACACAGTTAAAACAAGCAATTGCACATTGACAAAAGTTCCTTGTAACTGTATTATGATTTTCTCTCTTATTATGAAGTATAAAAGTAGGGTAACAGTTAATGGGATCGTTCCTTTAATTTGAGTTTCGATGAAAAATAGGGTAGAATCAATAAATGAATTCCATCGCAGGAGTAAGCATCATGGCACTCTTTATCGAAATTCATTTCCATTCAGAATTCTTTGTTTTTATCAGAAGAATTAAAACAGAAACGGAACGAATGAAAAGAATGGACGAAACCTATAAAGAGTATAAAGAAGGCCTTTTGCATAATCATGTTGACACTATTTTCTTTCTTTCTGAACAGTGGAGTAGTTCATGGCATAGTAATTTTGAACAGATGAATAGTCATGGTTAAAACGATTCAGAATTATAAATTATATCCATGTGCCATTTACAAGAGGGAGGGGAGGGACAGGAACAAATCTAGAGTTCTGTCGGCGGTTTAAAATTTTATTTTATTTTATGAAATGATGTATCGAAATGTAACTATATCTTGATATCTGTAAGGTCTTTTAAAATAAAAATTTTCATAATTGTATTTTTACGAAAATAGGATCAGAAAAAGTCATTTTTAGGTGCGTTCGTAATTATGTAAATATGTAGCACCTATTGTTGTCGCTCAGTCCGTCCGTCCGTCAGTCTGTCTGTCTGTCTGTCCGTCCGCATATAACAACGCAAAAACTACCCTACCGAATCGTTTGAAATTTAAAATACATAATTATAACATAATTTTGTCAAGTCATTTCAAATTTTATGAAAATCGGATGGATAGATTAATTACAGGGACAATCAAAAGGATTCCGTTACATTACGGTCAATGGGGAAAAAAGTTTCAAATGCATTTTAATCGTTTGAAATTTAAAACATATAATTATTACGTAATTTTATCGAGTCATTTCAAATGTTATGAAAGTCCGATGCACTGATCATTTACAGGGACAATCAAAGGTGTTCCATTACATTACGGTCAATGGGAAAAAAGATTCAAATTCAATTTTATGATGTTACACTCATTCGAACATAATAGAATTGGCATGAATCTATGAAATATGTACTAAAATATGCATTCTGTACAATCTGTGATGCAAAGAATTTTTATTATTAAATTACAGTGCCACACAAAAGTATTCCACAACATAATGCTATACGGGGAAACATTGTTTGGGGCGTGTTTTAATTATATTCAACTATTTCACATTTTATGAATAAGATATACGTTTCTGAGGTGTAATAAAAATTACTTTCTGCATATTTCCAGAAACACAAAGATTTCGACTACTATACTGTATCCGAAGTACGCTCTACTATATCAGCAAGATCTGAATATTTTTAAAACTTCTTTATCGTGCGAACGCACTTCATTTGCTACGTTCACATGCAATTTCCAACTTGTTAATTAAAATTTTGTTTTCTGTTACCCACCCTCCTCAAACTTTGAGGTTGGGGGTAGGGAGAAAATCCTAAAATCTATGCGTTATAAAATTGTGTTATGCGAGTTAAAAATTTCTGAGCATAGACACAGATAAAGTGGTTTTTAATGAAAATTTTTATCCCTGTCACTCTCCAGGGGTGGGGATGAATAGAGGCAAAAAACGTATACAGTAGACTCCCTCAAATCTGCACAGCTTGGGACCAGAGGCTGTGCGGATTTTAGAATTTTGTGGATTTCTGATCATTGCCTTGTCTACATTATTTAAACTTTAATTTGAATAAATAATACAATCGAAATTATAATGTATACTTACAATATGGTAAAATATAAAAAAAATTATTAATAAATTAAAATATTGAAGATTAAGATTTTTTTAAAGGTCTAAAATATTAAAAGCAAAGGTCAGTGTGAATAATCAATACTGTGTAATTAAATATTGAGTATAAAGCGAGATGCTATTTTCCCAAATTCAGCTCTAACAGTGGCCGAGAGGTTCTGTCTTCGTAACTGGTCGATAGCAAGTGCTGGGTTCAAACCCAATCGCGGCCGTCGACCTAATCGTTCAGAGTTCTCTGTGGTTTCCTTCGAACCTTGTATTTCCTTGCTTAAATACCGAGTATGTTCCTTTAGAAAGACCCCCCACTAAAGGCAACTTACCCCCTTTGGGCCTATATCCTACATGTTGATAATTGATATGTATATAATAATACATAAAATAACCTGCATAAAATAACATGACATGCATAAAATAAACGAAACAAATCCTAAATTATTCGATGAAGCTCGTCTTAAAGGTGTGCAACTAATTAATATCAAAATGTGAAATAAAGAAAGTTTTATTTCAGGTTTAGCCAGACTTAATAATCAAAAAAGCTTGATTAATGCACAAATACATTTGGCATAAAAATTGTGATTACTAGTGAATAAGTAAAATATTGAAATTTTCAGAAATAAATTTATTCTTCCTTCATTAAAAAATATGAATTCAGTAATATCAACGACAGTTACAGATTAATATGGTATAGTACTGATACAAAAATAAAAATGACGAATTTTGTCTTTATATCTGAACTGAAATTTTCATTGTTTACATCTGTAAATTATGTGCGGATTTGACGGCGTCTACTCTATTGTGTTCTATCAGACATTTTGAAAATAAATTTTTTTTATGGTAAATTTGTGACTATAGACACACATAAAGTTTAATTAGTAATTTAAATTTAATTCATAATCCCCCCTTCAAATGTAAGGGTGGCAGTAAAAATGTATCTTGGGTATTTTTAGAAGCTCTAAAGTATTGTAACTCGTTGTAACTAATTTTATCTGGTCGTAGAAGAATGGAATTTTCACAGTTTTATTTGTTATAATAGGAAAAGTTAAAAAATAAATTTATAATACCTTGTGACCTAGAATTTTTAATTTTGTAACGCTTGAAATAACTACTTTGAGCAAGTGGATTTTCATATGATGGGGAACATTTGTAATTAATTTTCCAAAACTGATGGTGGCAAATTTAGCATTGCTAAGAAAGTATCACTATCCACACATATTAATGACGTATTATATATATTTTTATCCCTTCTTGCAGATATTATCAGAAATATTTTCTGCTTACTTTTTATAGAGGATTTAAGTAACTCATAATTTTTTATTGTAATTTATGGAAAATATATAATAAATATGTAAGATATTCTGACTCCAAAATAACTACCCTGCATTATCATGGCGATTATTACAAAAAATACAGCATTTACTTTGCAACAGGATATATCCTTAATACAATGTGAAATGAAATTTATTGTTTTTCTTTTTCATACGCAATAACATATAGAAAGAGTATTCTGATGCTCTGAGAAATAAAACTTTACAAATTACATTCTGAAAATCCCCCCCCCCCCCCAAAGAAAAAAAACTTACAGAATTATTGTGATACTTTAAAGTTTGTGAAATTTTGGAGCTTAACAGTACTAAAAAAATCATCTGTTAATCAGTACTTGAAGAATTAGCTTGGTAATTTTCGATGGCAGAAGAATGGAATTCCTAAATATGATTTAACATTTCTTTATATTTAAATTCAGCAATATTTGTTATAAAGAATTCTGAAAATTTTCCCGCTTTTTTTATCTCATAAAAAAATAGTTCAAATTTTTCAAAATCTGCCAGTAGAAAACAAGTTTTTTTCGTCTTATAAACCTCTCTGTAAACGTGCGAAGTTTATAGTTTTCTGCTCTTTCCAAAAATCCATATGAAATTCCGTTCAAAAATCTAATTTAGTTTTGAGGGGACTTTCATAGTTTTGCAGAATTATTAAATTGTTACTAAAATAAATTTTTCAACACTCGCTATTGGAAATAGGAAGCTAGCATGATGTTTAATGTCGCACTAATTATACCCTCAAATGTTTCATTATCCTGTTCTTTCCTTAACATAAATTAAAGTTTTTACTATAGTTTAATAAGAAGCATAGTACCTATAATGTGGATAGGCGCTAATTTACCTTTCAGCGGCACACAGAGAGAAAAAAAATATGACCCTCCCCCTCCCCTCTCCCTTTTATTCACTTTTCGGGTGGGTTCGAAGAGCTCGTCAGTGTGACGTCACAAACAACTCAACCCCGCATTTTCATGGCAACTGGGTCAATACAAACCGAGAGAGTTTAGAGTGTGCTAGAGATGCACTATATATTATCAAAAAGGTTTATGTATCAAATCAAAAGGTAATTGTAGCTGTAGATTGGTTGACAGAAGCGTTTGTTTGTAAACATGCCCTTTCCTTATATGAAATCAGATATCGTTCAAAGGCTGGATTCATTGAACTGGGTGAAGTTTTAAAAGCGATCCGCAAGTGTTTGGGCCGAATTGTAACTTATTTAAATCAGTTTCAGGGTTGAATTTTTGGATTCACGATAAAACAACGCATTTCATCTCTATCTCTTCTGACCTCTGTGGTTTGTTTTGACCCAATCTCTGGAGTTGTGACGTCACCACTGATGAACTCTATTGACAATTAAATCACTGGAATACGTCATCTGGTGGATAAAAGATGTAACTTATCACTTCAGGAGAGTGCCGTGCACAGGGCCTCCTTAAAGGGTTGCTTCAGTTAAATGAAAAGCCCAGTTTCCTAATGCTAAACGTATGGAAAAAATATAAAATATCTCAATATTTTTTAATTATTTTTTTGCATTGGATAAGTGAGATTGATCTGAATGTAGGCCGTTTTTAATTTTTTTTATTTTGGTTACAGATGTTTTTTATAAGGGTACTGTCTCTTTCCAAACCGGTTCCGAAAATAAAAGCGCTCTCATAAAAAAATATTTGTAAACGAAATTTTTAAAAAAGTAAAAAACAGCCTGCATACAGATCCATCTCAGCTATCCAATGCAGAAAAAAAACATTTAAAAATATTGAAATGCAACCGAAATAGCTTTATAAATTTCTTCCTTGGGATTTGTATTAGCGAACGGGTCTTTTCATTTGACTGAAGTAGCCTCTTAAGACATAGAAGTAAAGGAAACCCGACGTCACACAGGGGTCACCCCTATTACTAAACCATTTTTTTAAAATGTGAAATCCATTTTTCGTATGCTTAAATAATTTAAAATTTTATAATAAAAATTTTAAGTAAATATAACACTATTAATATTCAATTAAAACTAACTACCTATATCCATATGAAAGACTATTTTGTTATCTATATATTATATATCTAACCAATTAGATTTGTCATTTACCAATGTGGAACTACAGTTGACAATATTTGACTTTCAAAATATGTTTTATGATTTACCAATTACAGTATGGACCAGTTTCAACTGACGTCACACCCTAGCAACCACCTTAGCAACCAGACGTGCTTTTTATTTGCCCCCCGCCACAAATTTGGCTGATTGTGATTGTTTCAAAATACAGTCTATAAATTGCCGATTATGATTGGTTGGATAAAACTTTGGGGATAGATGATCACATGATTGAAACTGATCTGTAGTAAGAAAAAAAGCAGTTTCTTCAGGAAAAAAAGGCAGGAAGTTGCAGGAAAAAAAAAATTCTTCATTTTTTTTTTTTAACCCTTATTGATTTTTTTATTTCTAAAAATTACTTTTGAAAAGCATTTGGGGATCCTTTTGTGTTTCAGTGGGTAAGCACGGGCCTCTTTGGTAAACAGACCCTGGCTATGCAAGTGCATTGCTTCACATGTATCTTAAATAATTTGTTCAGAATGAATATTCTTTTGGACAATTTCAAATTTCCTGTGACATTTGTGTTCTGTTTTATGGGACAAATTAATATTTACTTTAACTTGAATATCTAAAACTTTCAAATACATTTACAATAAAGAATTGTCTGAATAGAAATTTAGCATTAGTTTCAATTATCCTGTACCGAAGGCTGCGAGCAGCGCCTCTATAGGACATTTTAATTCCCAGTTGTCGTTGTTCAGTCTGTCCATCTGCATAAACAGCACAAAAACTACCCGAGTGATTCGTTTGAAATTTAAAATGTATAATTGTTGTATAATTTTGTCAAGTCATTTGAAATTTCAATAAAATCGGATGTATAGTCCCATTACAGGGACAATCAAAAGTTAAGTGAAAAAAAATTACATGACGAACAATAGGGACAATTTTTCAAGTGCATTTTAATGATGTTACACTCATTCTTTTATTACAATTTATTTGGCCATTTATAATCAGCGAAAGTTCTGCTGTTAGATAAGGAAAAGAAAATTACAGTAGAGAACCTATTATCCGGAATCGTCAAGACCGAGGGCTTTCCGGATTTTGGAATTTTTCGAATTTCGGGTCCGACCGAAACTCGACAGTCCCTCCCCCCCAAAAAATAAAACAAAAACACGGAAAATTTAAAAATAATAACAATATTATAGCATCGCTATCTCGAATATGAATGAAAAGTGTGTTGTATGAGAAGTCTGTGGGAAAAAAATTAAGCTACAACTTTGACTCTTGTACTATAGTACAAAGTCTCAAATCCGGACATCCAAAATTCAGACCTCTTCAAAATCCGGACGTTTTGCTAACTGGCTATATATATATTTATATATATATATATATATATTACCGTAAAATACCGTTAATCCGCCCCACGAAACGTGACGAAAAATCGTAAAGTAATTAGAGGGGGGCACTTACACGGGATTTTTCCGCGATCGTTTCACAAAATTTGCATTTTTTGCGAGATATCTGCAGGAATTTTTCGCGATATTTGACGAGATTTGCAAGGTTTTATCGCGATATTTGACGAATTTGCAGTTTTTTCGCGATACTTGAAAAAATTTGTGTTTTTTTGATGGGGATGAATCATGATAAAATGAATGAATAATAAATTCTTGAACGAATCATGAATTTTGATACTTGAGGCAATTCTTGAAAAAAAATGCGCTTTTTAAAAAAAAGTCAATTCTGTCGAAAAAAACGCAGAAAAAAGGTGAATTTTGTAAAAAAAAAGGCCAAAAAAGCATGAAATCTATTAAAAAATCTCGAAAAAACGCACATTTCATCAAAGATTCATGATTCATTCATTTCATAATGATTCACATCATTCTCAATCGCCTTCATTTCCGGATTTCGGAATTCCGGATAATAGGTCCTCTACTGTACGTTAAAATACTGGCGTCCAGATAATTTCGAGAAACTGTGAAATACAGAATATGTGGCAACACTACGAGGCAGATCAACTTTTTAAAGCATAGAGATACAGTCATTGTTTAGTTGATAACACTGTATACTGCATTTTCTTTACATTATTATTATTATTTTTTTTGACTAATGCATGTCTTTTTTGATGAGCTGACATGGACAAGAGTATTGTATGTGTTTTTCTAAAAAATAACACTAAAAAGGTTTTTTTTTTTTTTTGGAGAGGTCACTTTGTTGTTCATAAAATAATAGTATTCATTCATCTGAAAGTTTGTTAAAATATGTTTATTTTTTTCTGCAGAAACAGTGTTACAACAGATTCATTATCTCACAACATAGTCATTTTGAAAGAAAAAAAAGACAAATGTTAAGCAACCTACGCATTTTAACATTTGCATGAAACACCATTCGCTTTGAAAAACCTGCAAAGAGAAAACATCTTAAAAAATGTATAATACATTAAATGCAGATATAATTAAAAAAACGTGGGAAAAATCGCATTTGAAGAGGAAGAAGAAATGAACAAGTTACAATTCCTTCTTGAAAATTCGAGTTTCAGATGAAGAATGCATAAAAACCTACAACTCTCCTCTTTTTATCACGGTATTGTTACGGTTATTCATCACAATTTTGTAATAAGGAGTTAAAAAAATGTTTAACTGTTCAATGACTTAAAAACTATTTTAACCTATATTCCCAATTACCATTGACCTGAAGTGATGCTTAAATGACCTACTCATTCAATTTCCTCGAACAATCGGGTCTTCTTATATTCCAAAATGATAGGATACAAAATTTAGCCAAAAACATTAAAGTTAATTTTTAGTTGAAATTTGGACGGACTCTTTGGATTTTACACGGACACGAATATTTGCTCATATAATAACATAACTGCAGGAAAGACAAGGCATAGCTCTGTCAAAATTAGCTTTAACATCAAACTTGATAAAATAGCACATTTTTGGCGGAATATCAATTATATATTGATGCCAATTCAGTGGTATTTTATTTGACGCCAAGCATGCATTTTGGGATTGTTAATCTTGAAATTCGATTATTTGGCTAAATCTGGTGAAATGTTGCCAGCTTTGAGATTTCATTTACTTCCAACTTTGCAACAACTTAATAACTATTTGTAACCTCATTCCCATTGACTCACTTGAAACACTGGAAGAGATGGGACACCTCAGAGCCGTCCTTATGAAGGACGGTTTAAACCGAAGCCCGGTGCAAGGATTTTGTGAGGCCCTTTCCTTTCAGGGCGTATTTCAATTCAAACTGCTTATTTTCCGATTTATTTTTTAATTCATTTTTGCTCTCATATGCATCAAACTGGCAAATTGTTTTATTTAGAAAGTACACAAGGTGCCGTGACTGTCAATTCTTTGATAAATGCAGAAAATATTGCAAAAAAAAGCAATCAAAAACAGCATTTTGAACAGATTTTTCCGAAGTGGAAGATTTAGGAGCGAAAAACACTGTAATACTGAGAAGATAATTGTTCATAAATCAAATTCTAATGAATGGAGCGTAAAATGACATCACACGGCACCTTATATGTCTCTTCAAAATCCCCCTCAACAAGTTTCATATTTCTACTTTTCAAAATGTGTCTGAAATTGTATCGGAAAATTTCGAGCTGTTGAAGGTGGAAAAGCGTTTTTTCGAATACAATAAAGGACCTATTATCCGGAATCGTCGGGACCGAGGGCTTATTTCGGGTCCGTCCGAAACTCGACACTCCCCTCCTCCCCCCCTCCAAAAAAAAACAAAAAAAAAAGACGGAAAATTTTAAAATAACAACAAAATTATAGCACTGATATCTAGCGTATGAATGAAAAGAGTGTTGTATGAGAAGTCTGTGGAAAAAACACTAAGCTACAACTTTGACTCTTGTACTATAGTACAAAGTCAAATATACGGACATCCAAAATTCAGAACTCTTCATAATCCGGACGTTTTGCTAACTGGCTTTACACATATATATGTATATAAACGTAAAATACCGTTAATCCGCTCCCTGAAAGGTGACGTAAATCGTAAAATAATTAGAGGGGGCGCTTACACGGGATTTTTCCGTGATCGTTTCACAAAATTTGCATTTTTCGCGATATTTGATGAGATTTGCAGGGTTTTATTGCGATATTTGACGAAATTTGCAGGGTTTTATCGCGATATTTGACGAATTTGCAGAGTATTTTCACGATACCTGAAAAAATTTGCGTTTTTTTATGGGGATATGATGAAATGAATGAATCATGAATCTTTGAATGAATTATGAATTTTCATACTTGAAGCAATACTTGAAAAATTTGCGTTTTTAAAAAAAAAAGTAAATTCTGTCGAAAAAACGCAGAAAAAATGTGAAATAAAGTTATTTTTACTCATAATTCAATTTATTTGCCCAATCTTTTGTCAAATCGGAAGATTTTGGTAGAGAAATCAAGAATTCATTATATTTATATTAGCTGGGCTCAGGGGATAAATTGCAAAAAAATATTCAAACTGCATTTTTTTTCTTTTTTTTGCATATTATTAATTTTATTTAAAATATAAAGTACTGTATGATTATTCTGTGTACCAATTTCGCCGAATTATACAAACTTCCATAATTTTATTATAAATACTGAAAGAACAAATCAATTAGTAAAACATTAATATAAATATTAATTAAAAATCTAATTAAAGTCACTTAGTAATATTATAAACACGTGTATTGCATTTAATGTCAAGTGAATGTGAGATTTAGAATCATCCATTATTGGCATTTAATCTAATAGTTGTTTGGTGATAGTTTTTTTGTTGACAAGATAATCAAGTAGAACCAAAATTAATCCTTTCATTTATTCATTTTATTTAAAATACACAAAATTAAGTTAAAATTGAAACATTCAAAATTCATGACAATTACTTATTTCTTAAATATATACTGTACAATTGCACCATAAAATTTAACTATTAAGAATGTATTTATCAAAAATACAACACATTACTCAATGATGCACAAAACAAGAATTTTAATATCAACTTGTACACTTAATAAAAAATAAAAATATCAACGTTTCGCGCTGTCTTCAGCGGCTATAATATATTTATGAAATATACCAATGCTAGGTTAAATTATGGACTTTAATTTCATCTTTAAATGTTTCAAGGCAGAGAGATTGCGACTTGGCCGAGAGATTTTGAATTTATCTTTTCTCCAGAAATGCAAGAAAGAAAAAGTTATTCCAAAGTTTATTTCTATCAAGGATAATGAAGATTTTAAAACATTTCCACAGAAGAAACTTAGTTTTGAGCTCCAATGCCTGAATGTATATATTAAAGACAAATTTGCATACGTCAACTCTTCATCAAATAAGGTTTTTCCTCTTTATAGTGAATTTGTTGATAAAACCCCTGCTGATGTTTTCGACCATAAAATGCATATAATTTCCAGTTTGATTCATATCCAACATGCAGAGAAAACTAATATCCACACAAGGAAATTCCAACTACTTATGGACCGGAAGCTTCGTTCTTCGCCTCTTTCAACTACTTATTTCTTGTTTAAAAAAAAGGATAAAAATAAACATATTGTAATTTAAAAAATTACAACGATTATTTGGAAAATGACATTTTCAAAGACGACAATTTTAAAGACTTATCAATAATTTCTATAATTTAAAATAATAATAATAAACATCAATGTTATGATGATCATAACGTGGTTTACGAAATAATAAAGTCATATATTAAGTACTTCGTGCTTTAAACATTAATATTCCTAGACCAATGATTAAAAAAAACAAAAACAAGTTGGAAATTGCACGTGAATCGTAGCAAATGAGGTGCGTTCGTACGATAACGAAGTTTTAAAAATATTTAGATTTTGCTGATATAGTAGAGCATACTTCGGATACAATATGGTAGTCGAAATCTTTGTGTTTCTGTAAATATGCAGGGAGTAATTTTTATTACACCTCAGCAACGTATATCTTATTTATAAAATGTGAAATAGTTGAATATAATTAAAACACGTACCAAACCATGTTTCCCCGTGTAGCATTATGCAGTGGAATACTTTTGTGTGGCCCTGTAATTTAATAATAAAAATTCTTTGCATCACAGATTGTACAGAATGCATATTTTAGTATATATTTCATAGATTCATGCCAATTCTATTATGTTCGAATGAGTGTAACATCATTAAATTGCATTTGAAACTTTTTTCCCATTGACCGTAATGTAATGAAATACTTTTGATTGTCCCTGTAAATGATCTATGCATCAGACTTTCATAACATTTGAAATGACTCTACAAAATTACGTAATAATTATATGTTTTAAATTTCAATCTATTAAAATGCATTTGAAACTTTTTCCCCATTGACCGTAATGTAACGGAATCCTTTTGATTGTCCCTGTAATTGATCTATCCATCCTATTTTCATAAAATTTGAAATGACTCGACAAAATTATGTTATAATTGTGTATTTTAAACTTCAAACGATTCGATTGGGTAGTTTTTGCGTTGTTATATGCGGACAGACAGACGGACGGACTGAGCGACAACAATAGGTGCTACGTATTTACATAATTACGAACGCACCTAAAAAGGATAAAAATAAACAGATTGTAATTTAACAAATTACAACGATTATTTGGAAAATGACATTTTCAAAGACGATAATTTTAAAGACTTATCAATAAATTCTACAATTTAAAATAATAATAATAAACATCATTTTTATGAAGATCTTAACGTGGTTTACGAAATAACAAAGTCATATATTACATAGATCGGGAATAAACATTAATATTCCTAGACAAATGATAAAAAAAAAACCCGGTAGTTTATAGATAGACAACTTTAGTTGTTTAAAATGTGCATTTTCATTGGATGGAGTTAATCAGACTGACTTCTGAACACCTCTTATTACCAACGATATGGATTAAACATTCACATTTCTGAACCCATTATCACGAACAAATTTTAAATGAAATTTCACTTTTACAATTTTCGGAACTGCAAATTTTTGAACTTCTAAACATCACACATTTTAAATGTTTACACCTTTGCGTAGAGAAAAATATGCGCTTTTTAATGAAATTTGTTTTAAATCTTTATCACAATTTGTTTTTATATTATTAATTTTTTTTAAAGTTTTTATTACTCTTTTTTTTGTCATTGTGGCAACAGAAGTATTCCAATTTTGGACAGTAGACTTGGACCCATAAGAAAATGAATAAAATAAAAAAAGATTTATTCTATTTTTGATCATTAAAGGAGAACCAATCAGAATAAAAAAACAAGTTGCGAATTCAACCAATAAAAAGATTCAGATATACTTCAGATTTCCCAATTCTTTACCGAGGACAATAACTATTTTTCCAAATAGTTAAAGAAAAGGAAAATAATAAAAATTACCTTAAGCTTTGACATGTAAGTTAAAAAATTATGAATAATTTTAATTTACCACGCAAAAAATTAAAAAAATTAAAATCAAGTTAAAAAATTGGCAAAATTTTTACCCGGCTATCAGAAAAATAACCAAGAATTCTCTGCGACCAGGGCATCTTTTATTGCACTTTTATTTGAAATAAATTTTTTTGATTGGAAATGACCTGTTACAATGCATAAAAAATACATAATAATACGTTACAATACATAAAAAATGCAATTGTTTATCACAATTAATTGATTTGCACTCATAACATACATGAAATGATAATGATGGAACAATAGTTGGCAATTTATCACTTGGGCAAGTACCAAAATAGCAACCTGGCAAACATAAGCCGAAGCAGTCAGCCCAGAACTTTTGATAACAGTCATGTGACTATTATAATAGAAATTGATGACAGTTACATAACTTAGACTAATATTATTGAGATATCAAAAGTAAATAACTATGCTGATTTTCAAAGCAAATTTCCAGTCTCATTCTTTATTGCTACCTTAATTGCTGTTAATGTATCATAAACTCAACGTTACGTCTTTTACGAATGAACAGTTAAGACCCCACACTAGTCACAGAAAAAGAACCGGTTTTGAAAGTTAAAGTATTTTTTTTAATCTGAAAGCAAAACTGAAAATGTAAAAACTAGGTCGGTTGTGGATCGGCCTCAGCTATCTTGTGCAAAAAAAGCATGTCAAAATATTAAAATTTGGGCAAAATATTTGAAAAAAAAACACCCTCATAGACTTTACATTATCATCCGGGTCTTTTTCTGTGCCTAGTGTTGCGCCTTAAGCGTAAAAGCCACATCCTTTCTGCAAAAACCTATTTTCTAAAAATGTTGGTGTAAGGGAGGAATGGGACATGTTTTATTTATACCAAATGATAGATCTATCCCTATAATTATGTTTAATGTCATACAATTTTTGGTATATTTTATTTATAACTCTATCTTGTTTTAAAATTGTAACAAATAAAACTTATTATTTCACAAGTTAAAAAGAATTTCAACTATTTTTAAAAACAAATATGCAATGAAAAATTAAAAGCAATGCAAAATTTTCTTTTGCTACTGATGTACACTGGCAGAAAAAAAAAATCCCAACACCAAGAAAAACTTATTGTAGAGTAATGAAATTTGGACAATGCATTTGCCTTGTTAAAATGTTTAACTGATTAGATTTTCGAGATCATAGGTTAATTTAAGGTCAATAAAATGCATTTCAAATGTGAAATGCTGTTACATTAAAAGTCGCTATAACCTCCAGAATTTTGAATGCATACTTGCACACGTGCATGCATTGTGTCATAAAGGTGCCGAATGTCACTTTGTCGTATGGAGTTCCATACTTGTTGTACTTGCTGTGTCAATACTGTGATGATCAGTGCTGGCTGGGGATGACACCGGAGTTCTCATCCAATGATAGCCCATACGTGCTCAATGGAAGACAAATCTGGTGATCTCACACGTCAAGGTAACAGGTCGACACTCTGTAGAGCACGTTGCGTTACAGTAGCGGCATGAGGGCGCGCGTTATCATGTTGAAAAACGCCCCTTGTATGCTTTTCTTGAATGGCAGCACTACAGGTTGAATTACCGGACTGACTTACAAATTTGCAGTCAATGTGCTTGGGATAAGCCCGAGAGCGCTTCTGGTGTCATAGAAAATTGCTTCTTAGACCATGACTCCAGATTGTAGATCCAGTGTTTTTAAGCCGCAGACAGTTTGATTGCAAACGTTCCCCCACCCTCCTTCTGACCAGTACACGGCCATCACTGGCACCAAGGCAGAACATGCTTTCATCAGAAAACACAACAGATCTCTACTCCATCCTCCAGTGAGCTCTGGCTTGACATCATTGGCGTCGCAAACGGCAATGGCTTAGATTCAGTGGAATGCATGCCTTGCATCGAGCTGTCCTTGAAGTAACCGATTTCTAACAGATCGTTGTGTCATTGTGGTACCAACGCCGGCTCAAATTTCTGTCGCAGGCACAATACGATGATCCACAGGCGTACGCCGAGTACGACGGCCTTCCCTCTCAGTAGTGCCACGTGGTCACCCGGAATCTGGTCTTCTTGAGGCAATACCATCCTTTGACCATTTCTCCCTACAATCATGCACAGTGGATACATTCTGTCCAAGTCTTTCTGTAAAATCGCTGAAAGAAAATCCACTTTCTCGTAGCCCTAATTTACGCCCTCTTTCCAATTCGGGGAGCTGATGATAATGTCTTCTTCGTCTCCTTAAAGGCATTCATGATAAACCTCAACTCAATTCGTCAAATTTTGAAGCGAAAAAATGCTCACGAACTTTACAGCACTCGTTTAAAACAAACCTGACTTTAAAGTTGTGAGTGGCGCTACTAGCGCCACACTTATGCGCGAAGCCCGAAATTTGAATCAATGTCATCTTTCAGATGAATAAACACGCCTACAAAATTTCGTTTGGCTAACACAAGTCTTTCTTGGTGTTGGGATTTTTTTTTCCGTCAGTGTATTATATATCAATATTAACCAATAGTATTAAAAGTATTCATATGTATTTCTACAATACTGGTTTCCTTAGGTTTTAAATAAAATATTCCTGTTTTGAAATAGTTATTAAACTCAAACTGCAGACTTTTATTTTTACAATATTAATGAGAATTTTTCATGAATGAATTTTTTATAATATTAATGAGAAGAAATGAAAAAGGAAATTTCATCCAACCACGAGAAACTGGCTATTATTTTATCATTGGTAAAGCAGACATAATTTCAAATTTATTGCCACCAAAATTAATTGAAAGTATTAATCAGACACAAGCATATTTTCATTAGGTTTGAATTTTACAAAATATAATGCAGCATAAAATAAATGTTGTTATTTACAATATAAAATAGGAATGTGAATAATACCAGTGGTATAGTCGTAAACTAAACAGAATGTATAGGACAAATACTGAGACAAACTGTGTGTTAATATATGTTCCCACATTGATAAACACCAGTACAAGAAATCTCATTGATTATAAAGTTATGTCATAATAAGTAAACGTATTTTTAACTATCTTTGTAGTTTGTACATTGTTTTAATTACTATTCACTTACACACATTGAGATTACCGATTATTATTTTTGTTGATAATGTATCTTCCTTACGAACATTTGCGTTTTTTGTAGGATAGGTTCGCCAAGCGTATAGAAATTGTGTATAAATTGCGATACTGATTACAGTTTTATCTTGGGTGGGTCGCAATTTTTTTTTTTTTTACTGAAAAATGGGTTGCGATAATTTTTTTCACTGAAAGATGGATCACGTACCAAGAAAGTTTGGGAACCGCTGTCCCAGAGTATATATACTGCAATTTTTTTCAGAAACACTGGGTATACGGTGTTCTTAAATAAAATTCAGAAGATATATGGCGTATACCTCCATATCCTCTCCACTACAATCCTGAATAACAGACTGCCTTTGTCATCTTGTCACCTAATTTTAGAAACATAAAATTAAATTTTCATTGTTAAAAGATGTCCCATCGCTTTCTCAAGGGGGGAGGGATGGGACATTTTTGTTCTTAATTTATTTGGTTAATGAATCAAATTTTTTAATTATTTTCATCAAATTTATATTTTTTATGCATTAAAATGTTTCAAGATGTTATTAATAAAAATTTCCATTTTGTACTAACGGAACAAAATTTGTAAAAAAAAAAAAAATGTTTTTGTTAATTAATGTAACTGTTTCATTCCTCCATACTCTCCCCTAGATGATAATGAGATAGGTTTCATCTAAACCCTTGGGTAAAATTTAAAGAAGAAAATTTAACAAATAAGTAAGATTTTTTTTTTTTTTTTGCACAAAAAATAAGCACACTTCTCTTCTATTTTTAAAAAGTGTTGCTTCAATAAAGCCTTTTTCTGTCACATAAGATATTGAGTAACAATTTATCCTTTTCAGTCTGATTAATTTTTGACTTAAGGTGAAATTACTTTACAGTGAAATAAAAAAGTTAATGTAACTATCAAAAAGTTATCGGTACCACTTAATTATTCCATTGACCTATATTTCGTCAAACTATTGGCTAAATTATATAAATAAATGTAATTTTTATTTTAAATAATTAAAAAAACAAATAAATTACTATAACATTAATAAAAATACAGATGAAAAGTTGAATTAAAACTCCATTCATGACAAATCAAACACATGTATCTTGTTTAATGTTAAGTGAAAATGAAATTTACGATCATCCATTATTGGTCTTTAATCTTATATCAATTTTTATATTTATGTTTACAGAAATCACACAAATACATTAACAATTATTCATTTATTATCATAAAGGACACTAAGCCATGGAAGAAGTGTGATTTTTCCAATTTATTACTAAATGCTAAAACATGAAAAGCGATACATTAGACTCCCTCAAATCTGCAAATCAGAAATCTGCAACTCTCTAAAATCCACACATATTTTATGGATGTAAACAATGAAACTTTCAGTTTGGATATTTGGACACAATTTGATTTTTTTTAGTTTTGTATCAATTCCATATGTTTTTTTTATTTATAATTTTTGTTAATATGACAGAGTTCATGTTTTTTCATGAAGAAAGAATAAATTTATTTCTGAAAAAATTCAAGATAGTGCTGTTGTCACTGGTAATTACTTTCTCACCAAATACAATTTATGAATCAATCAAGTTTTTTTGTGTTACTAAGCCTGGCTAAACTGAAAAAAAATCCTTATTTTATGATTTTGATGTGAATGAGTAATGTAGCTTTATGAGTACAAGTTTTGTTGAATATTTTTGGAAAAATACATTTAATATTTATAATGAATATTTAATCATACTCTGTTGATTATTAACTTGACCTTTCCTATTAAAAATTAAATTATTTTAAAAATTATCTAAATTTTATTATTTTAGTTTCTTACTTATTTTAATATTTTATTATATTGTAATCATTCATTATATTTCCGAATGCATTATTAATTACACTTAAATCACTATTTAAAAAATGTAAACAAAGCAATGACCAGAAATCTGCAAAATTCTAAAAACCGCACAACCTCTGGTCCCAAGTTGTGCGGATTTGAGGGAGTCTACTGTATTATTAAATGCAACGACACATACAGTGTTAATATTCCATTTTGAAAATAAAAATATCGGAGATTTTTATGAATTATCAATTTTATATGAGACAAATGCTTCCTTGAGCATGTTATCAGATAATCCTTTGGAAAACATATTGCACAAACAAAAGATTTTTTTTTCCAGTATAAATCAAGAGGTGTCTTTCTAGTTGACAATGCCTAGAAAATTCTCTGGGACACATTATAAAAACACAACAATTTTATGCTGTGTGTGTTATAAGGTGTCTTCTTAAATAACTATTCTGAGAAAATCTTTTAGAGCATACTTCACAAACAAAGGGTTTTTCATCTGTGTGTATCAACAGATGCCTTCTTAGCTTAGCATTATCAGAAAATCCTTTGGAACATATTTCACAAACAAAAGGTTTTTCACCTGTATGTGTCAAAAGATGGGTTCTTAGATTACCAATCTGAGAAAATTCTTTAGAGCATATTTCACAAATAAAAGGTTTTTCACCTGTATGTGTCAAAAAATGTCTTCTTAGAGTAATCTTACCACTAAATCTTTTGGAACATACTTCACAAACGAAAGGTTTTTCATCTGTATGTGTGAAGAGATGTCTTCTTAGACTACTATTGTAAGAAAATGTTTTGGAACATACTTGACAAATGAAAGATTTCTCTCCTGTATGCGTAACGAGATGTTTTCTAAGATCACTATACTGAGAAAATCCTTTGGAACATATTTCACAAGCGAAAGGTTTTTCACCCGTATGACACAAGAGATGTCTTTTTAGACAAATATTGTAAGAAAATGTTTTGGAACATACTTCACAAATGAAAGATTTCTCTCTTGTATTAGTGGAGTAATGTTTTTTCTTATCCCCATTTTGAGGAACAAAGTGCTGTTCACTGGAGCAGGAATTTTCCTCAGTAACTGATGACATTTTCTTATGCAAATAAGCTTAACTTCGCACCATGACAGAAACTTTTTTGAATCATCAATATGAAGAAATTGTCGCACTTTTCATCCAAGGATACTTATTTAACTTCAGCAAAAATAGTATTATCTACCACGAAATCTAGAAACAGAAAGAAAAATAATAAACAAGACATTTTAAAATGAATTGCAATAAGCTTTAACTCTGAATTAAGCAGCGTATTTAACAAGCTTTTTTTCCTTAACCAGTCAAAAATTTATGCATGAAATTATCAAATTAAACATTGTTTGGTTTGATTTAACTCGAGATTTTTTTTTTTCAGACATGCTGCTACATAAGCGTTGCTGTGCATGCCATACAATAAACACTGCCATATCTGGACTGATAAAAACTGAGAATTTATTTTATTGGACACTAGTAAATTTATTTTTTGCTATCTTTACAAGAAGAAAGTATTGGATTCATTGGATTTTAGAATTCCGGTTTTCGACGGATTTACACGTTTTAGAGACCTGAGATTTCAAAAAACATGTTTTTACAAAATGTCTATGTGTGAGTTTGTAATTGTCTGTCTGTACGTAATACATATTTTGTGAGTGTTCTATCTCAAGAACTAATGCACGAAGTTTAATAAAAATTTATATTCAGGCATTTCCTGATATAGATTGATGCTGAGTAGTTTTATAACTTCTGTAATCCAGACATTGTAAGTTTATTAGTTTTTGTTTTGAATTAGAGATAATAGATGGTGCCATAGCTCATATATAAACGAATTTCAGAAAATGGCTATGAAAATGAAAAGATTACATAATAACACAACTTTTTTTTTCAATTTTAAGACTGTAAGAATTTATTAAATTACATGTGTAATAATTATAGGTGTCTTTTTAGATATTAAGTTTTAAAAGTTCATGAATAATGGACATTTCACTATTTTTTTTCCAAAGATAATAAAGTGTTGCAAAAATATCGCAAAATCGGATTTTTATTATTGTTATTTCTCTTAAGTATTTAACATGTGATTGACTTTGATACTCATAGTTGCTTATATATTTAATTTTTTATAACATTAGCTTTAAATATCACAATTTCAAATATGGCACTGTAATTATAAGGCTGATTTTTAAATTATAATTGTAAGTGTTAAATTTCTCACTGTAACTTTTTTGGGTTCAGAATTTAGTTTTTCATGATAAGTCTATTATTCTTGTGATGTACATTATTTATAAAGTATTCATAAATCAGAAATCACAATTTTTAAAAAAAATCATACATTTGTTGTTTTTAAAATTTACAACAGATGGCGACACTGCATAAAATTTACATATATATATATTTTTAAAAATTCGTTTTTGAGCATTTTGAATTGATTATTTTCAATGTTTTCAATTGTCCAGTTCCTTACTTTTTTGTATTGCCATAGTAAGAGATATTAGTATTATCATTAACCCCCTGACTGCCGAGCAAGAGGGCAAAATTGTAATTTTTTTATGGGATGTAATTAATGGATGTAATGCTCTATAGGATGTAATGCTGATATTCTGCTTTAAAAAATGTCTTGAATGAATTTTTACTTCAATAACTTTGGAAGACATTTTTACTTAACACCTTCTAAAAACAAATTACAACAACCAGCAATCAAAATCGCTTATTGTTTTGATAATTCAGTCAAAAGACACTGGTACTGCCATCTAATGGTAATATTTTAAACTTTTTAATTTTAGATTAACTGATTGAAATATGTACTGTTTACATGTGATTCCCTCTCCCCATAACCCTTTAAGTCCCAATGTGCACGATTATGCAGGTCAGACATCAATTTAAATTTTTGCTTCTGAGTCATATGCTATAAAAACATGAATCAAATGATTGCTCTGGATTGCATAAAGAGTAAAGTATCACTTTTTATCAACAGATGGCAGTTATTGTACATGTTCACTTTCAGCATGCATAACAAGCACAAGGGATAAATCTCATCGGGTCTTAAAGAGTTATATGATATTTATTTATATGTATATGTATAAATGATATTCTTATATATACAATAGACTCCCTCAAATCTGTACAGCTTGGAAACAGAGATTGTCAGATTTTAGAATTTTGCAGATTTCTGGTCATTGCTTTGTTTACATATTTTTAAAAAGTCATTTGAATGTAATTAAAAACGCAGTCGAAACTATAATGAATGCTAACAGTATAATAAAACATTAAAATAAGTAATAAACTACAATAATAAAAATGTAGATAATTTTTAAAAGAATTAAAATATTAAAAGCAAAGGTCAAGTTAATAATCAAAATTATGAGATTAAATATTAATTATAAACATAAAAAGTATTTCTCCTAAATTATACAATGGAACTTATTTCATAAAGGTACATTATTAATTCACATCAGGATCATAAAATAAGAAAGTTTTATTTCAAGTTAAGAAACTTAATAACCAAAAAAGCTTGATTAATACATACCGTATATACTCGCGTATAAGTCGACTTCGCATAAAAGTCGACTTCGCATATAAGTCGACCCCCTACCTTATGTTGTTAAAAATAAGAAAAAATTGAAAACCCGCGTATAAGTCGACCCCCCTCCAAAATGGGGAACCGTTTGACTTTCCCCGGAAAAGGATATGGTCTCGGATTCGTTCCTAAATGAAACGATTCCGAAAAGGACTGATTCCTCGTACTCGTTCCGAAATGAAATGACACCGAAAAGGAGCAATTCCCCAGACTCGTTCCGAAATGAAACGACTCTGAAAAGAATCGATTCCTCGGAAACCTTCCGAAAAAGACGGACTCCTCTGAATCATTTCGAAAAGAACGAATCTTCGGACTCGTTCCTAAATGAAATAACTCTGAAAAGGAACGATCCATCAGTTTCGTTCCGAAATGTATCGTCCGAAAAATTATGCTTAATGTCATAAATCAGAATCGGGGAATGACGAAGAAAAATCGGATTCATTCCATTTTTTCTTTGACTCGTTCCATTTTCTCGGATTTTTTCCTTGGACTCGTTCCTTTTACCGTCCATTTTTCTCGGATTCGTTCCATTTTTTGGAACAACTTCGAATGACTCATTCCTTTTGGTGAACGATTCTGACTGGAACGAATCCTTATATTGTGCGATTTTGCCCATCTTCTTTTTTTAGGTGCTAGCAAACTATTTTCGGATATTTTTTTTATAGATTTTTTTTAGGTCTCGTGTATAAGTCGACCCCTCCGCTTTGAGGTTCTTTTTTTGTCCAAAATTTCTCGACTTATACGCGAGTATATACGGTAAATATATTTGGTAAGATTGTAATTATGAATGATATCAACAATATCTTGATTTTTTTTTTCAGAAATAAATTATTCTTTCATGGTGGAAAAACATGAATTCAATAACTTTAACAAAAATTAAATTTAATATGTAAGGAATGGATATGAAACTGAAAAAGTCAAATTTTGCACCTAAATCTGAACTAAATGTTTCATTGTTTACACCCATAAATTATGTGTAAATTTTAGAGAGTTGCATATTTTAAGAGTGCAGATTTGAGAGAGTCTATTGTATAAACAAAAATTATGAATTAAAACATAAATGAAATTTATATAGAATCTAAAAAAATCAAATTTTGGCTCTATATCTGAACTGAATGTTTCATTGTTTAGATCCGTAAATTATGCTTGGGTTTTATGGTGGTGGATTTGATGGAGTCTATTGTACTTCGTTTTAACAAGCAAGAGAAGCCATGAAATTTAATATTTTACAAAGAAAGAAAAGTTTTAAAATTATCCTCTTCTTAAAATAACAGAAAGCAAAGAATTCTTTAGTGTAAAATTTAATTGTAGAAATTTGTAATTTGCCAAAAAAACAGGAACATTATTTGGTGCTTATGTATTATCTGGGCCAGGAGATAAAATGCCAAAGAGGGTCATCAAACTTGTTTATTGTTGGCAATCAAATTCAAAAAATAAATTAGAATCATTAAATATGCATAAAATTTTTAAAAATGGTCAATAATAAAAAGTAAATAAACAACAACAAAAAAAAATAATAATAATAAATGAACAAAACAAATAACAAAAAGATAGAAAAATAAAAATGAACTTTTAACCCCCCCCCCCCCCGATAAACTATGATAAATAAACTGTTTTACATATTATTATCATTAAATTATAGTTCTTATTAGTTGTGCTATTCTATGTAATTGCCTTTTTAAGTATGATTGAGGTCATTTTTGGTACAATTCTATTTGAAAAGGCTTGAATAATACATAAGGTTTCTGTTATACTTGGCGAGTTACCATCATTTAAATTAATTGTATTACTAATTATCTGACAAGTAAAATGTATAATGATTGTAAAATTTTTATGCAAAAACCAGTTCTTTAAAGTTCTACTTTGATTTCAAAATATTTGTTTTAGAGTATAAGAAAAATATGTTCAAAAGATTGAATAAAAAAAAAATAATTAAAAAATTTTCTTAAGCAATATCTCAAAGCATAACTTTTTAAGTGTAATTCACTTATAGTGTATGTTAGTTACTTACCAGATAGTTGCTCTTCGACTAATGAAACATTCAGTTTACCAGTGTGCAGAACATTTTATATGATTATAAATGTCAGCGAAAATAAAATTTGTGACGTATAAAATTTTAGGTCACCATTCGATGAAATTACAATTAGTGAATAACTAAAAAATAACGAGGAATAACTGAAAAAATATATCTTATCATCAATTTATTTTAGTAAAGAGGATGAATTAGTAAAAAGATTTTAAAAATTAGCCAGTACACTTATTGCTAAAGTACAGATGTCAATAAAATGAATACATCACGATGGAATAATTCTTTTCATGTATAATGAATTAATCCATAAAAAAATTCAATTCACAAAATAAAACATTTATATGTAAAAACTGAGCTGACAAAAAGTTACTCAAAATTCGTGAATCTAACATTTAAATATTTTCTACGATATAAAATTAGATTACTATATGATTTTGACTAACTCAGGAAAATTAAGCTTAGATTCTTTGTCAAAGGTTAAAGCTTCTTTCGGATAATGGCGGTCTGAAAACTACTACTAAAATCAGGGATAAAAAAATTCTAGTAATACTGCATCTTCGACAATTTTATTCTTAAATAATATAAGTGTTCTTATATAACATATTTTGAAAACTCAATCAATTACACTAGAACTATTTTACCATTCTCGATATCATTCCTTTTGGAATGAATTGAATGTATCATTTTCAGTGAATAACTACTTAAAACATTCAAGATGGAGCTCAGTGGTTATTACTGAAGTAAAGTGACGCCAGCACAATGAATGGATCGGAAGAATTCATTCATGAATAATGAATCACTCAGTAAATCGCTGTAGCAGATATGTTCAACTAATTCTATTAACAAAACAAAGATTTATTTATAAAGCAATCATAATGCTGTCAATAAAATCCAATATGTCCTCGAGTTTTAAAATCGATTTTGTATAACTATCACGAAAATTTATTGGCAAAGTTTGTTTCTGTTAGCGGCTGCTAATGCCATGACTAGGTTTTATTTATTTATTTTAAGTAGCAGTTATATTGACATTTTAACAGTTTAGTAATTAACTAATAGAATAATTAGTCAATTACACGGGAGTTTCTCAATGAATAAAACATTTTCCACAAATATTGAATTAATTATTTTAAATATGAATTAATTATTATTACATAATTCATTCCTTAGAGACTATGAATCAATCTTTGCATTGGCGTCGTACCTAATATTGTAGACGGTTTTAATTGTAATCTTGTCTTTGAAAAAGAAATTATTTGACCCGACCTCATCCTCTTTAATGATATAAGCTGATGAATAATATTAATGAAAGAATGTAGACAAAGATTTAAGATATTTTTCTTCAGTAACTACAATTTTTGATTTGAAGTCAAGAAATTTTATGTATCACCATTCATTAAAATGTTTTTTGTAGCTGATAATTTCATTTATTTTCTTATCTGTAAGTAATTTTGTGGCTTATTATCCAGGTTTATTTTTTTAGAAAAGGAAACTGATTTGCAATTTACTTAAATCATTGCTTTTTAAAACAATATTGTTTATTTGCAGGTTGAATTTGGCTGTGAGCAGCTCAATTGAAAGTAAGTATTTTATGCTTATAATTAATCGCATACTAATGTATTTATATAATATTTATCGGAATTTATCCAATATATAAAAATACGTAATGTAAGTATGGTTATTTTTAAAAAGTAACATTTTGAAGTTTTGGCCTCAAATAGGTTGCCTGAAGTGCTGTGCCAGTGCTGGTAAATGAAATAAATGTTGGTACTTTTATGTTAGATACAAATTTCACAAATAGTATCTTGTATTTTTTATGTGTGCAAATTAGAAAACATCTTTGATATTGGAATAAAATGTTTTGATTTGTTATAATAGTTATCTCGCTCTTAAGTCTTTAAGTCTTCGCTCTTTATTTGTATGTTAAATTAGTAAGTATTTGCAGTACGAATGATGGAGATAAAAAATATATTTTATATCCACATATTTACCAATTATATCAGGTATTATCGTAAGTTCAAAATGGGGGAGTTTTCTACGTCCAACTACTAAAAAATTCAAAATTCTTTTTCAAAAAATAGCATATAAATATATACACATATAAGCACATACTCTATGTATATTTCAACATGTTTATTTATATTATATCAGTTATTAATATAGTATTCTGTACAATGTATTACATACAATAAATCCAATTCACAAATCTTTTTTAAAAAAGTAAGCATATTGTATCGAGTCTTTTAAAATGGTTAAAAATGATGATAATGATAGTTTGAAGTTCAAGTTAAAAACATATATTTGTCCACAAAGTATTCTGTACAGTTTATTACATACCATAAATCCAATTCATCAATCCTTTTTTTTTAAAAGTAAGCATATTGCATCGAGTCTTTTAAAATGTTTAAAAATGATGATAATGATAGTTCGAAGTTCAAGTTAAAAACATAGATTTGTCCACAAAAATTGGTCCAGAGAGTCCCAGTATTTAAATACATAAGTATATAAGATTCATTACCTTTTTAATTTTCATTCATAGTTCAACGTAGTTCATTTCCTCCAATTTTTATTTCATAAAAACAATATTTCGTGATATTTTTTGTCCAGCTAATATAAAAGTATCAATATGTGTATATGTATATTATTGCATCAATGCATTTTGAAAAATAATACTTATATATTAATCATGCAAAAAAGGTACCCAGTATGAAGAATGTCGTCGATAGTACAGATTTAAATAACCTTTGTTTGATTTTTTTTTCTTTTCTACTTTGTAATTGCATCAGTTAATCTACAGTTGCCATGTGAAAGATTACATTTCAGAAGTATTTCTATATTCATATGTAACATTAGGAAGACTTCTAGGGCTTTTTTGTTTTTTTCTGTTTAATTAAACTCAGAAAATTTATTTTAAAAATTGTGTCTTGATTAAATATAGTAATTGAGTTTATTTATTTGTTAAATGTCATCTTGCAGAAATGGTTATTTCACTTGTTCAAAAACAGAACGTTAGAATCATTGTATTGTTTCAGGGTACTTACGTATTGATACCACTGCAGCAGAAGTTGCGTTCATGCACCAATAAAGAGCAATCTTGTTCATGTTAGGAATAACAAGCCTTGTTTTTTACTTCTCAATGCCTCTAATTATCCTTTAATATGCAATAGAAGATTTAAACTTAATTTTTTAAAAGAACAATATACAGTAGATGATCTTTATAACGCAATTCCATATAATGCAATTCTCCATATAACACACAACCTTTTAGATGTAAACAATGAATTTTGCCATGAAGGAGCACCTGAATTTTAAGACTGTAAAAAACTGCTACTGTCTGAAAACTAAATTTAATGCATTAGTACAATTTTACCTCCTTAATTTAGAACTTTTAAAGGAAAAAAATTATTATTACAATAAATGTTTTTGAAAATGAGCAATATAATGAATAAACTGTGTCCAGATGTATCTGGGCCATTTTTAAAACGTATGTTTAACAAAATGTTGAATGATCGCAATAATAGAAAAATTTATAATCTGGATAAGGAATGCAGTATAAAGGTAATTCTAATGTATTTTGATGTGTTTCAGACATATTTGTCTATATTTATGAGGTAAATTTGATGACGCGTGATATGTGATCCATATAACGCAAAATTCTATATAACGCACAACCTTGCGCTTTTAGGTTTGCGTTATATAGATCTTCTACTGTATATATATATATTAAGAATAACTTTATTAATATAATTTATTTTTAATATACTTACCTTTTCTTTTCCTTTTGTCCATAGTTTAATCATGAGAATTTATTTAATTGATAACTTACTTTTCTTTCAAACATCATATCTGTTTGTTTACCACCATACACATAGTCAAACATCTGAGTCTGATTCACGTGCACTGAAGACATAGTTCATTCTCCTTTTGCCAGATGGCAGTAGTGGATTCATTGAATACATTAGCAGACATAATCTAATCTGGCGAATTGCGATTGACCAAACGTTCTGGAGAGAAAGGGTGTGTCGCCCATGAGTGTACTTAAGGATTTCGTTTCCCCTCGGCTATGGTTCTTCACCTGTTGTGTTTATTTTTGAAGTTTGCAGTTTTCTTTAGTTACAGTGGTTTTAGTTTTCGAGTGTCGCTGATGTTATTTTGTCTGTGTTCAGGCAGCTGATATATGTTTAGTCATTATGTGTAATAAACATGGTCAATTAATATAGTATAGATGAGCGTAAGAATTTTTGTTCTTTCTATAGAACTGTTTAGTTTCGTATCTCGATATAGGGAGTCATATGGTGTGAATTGTCTACTTGTTTAAGGACATTGTTATGTATCAGCAGCTGGATGGACTTTAAGCATAGAAGTTTAACATCTAGGGATTTGAAGATATATATATATATATTTAGCAACTTCATTCTCCGCTCATTTAATGATGCCTAGCTTCTTTGAAATGCCTCACCTAGTGAGTCCTGGGGTAAGTGTATTTTTTAGCCTTTTTACATATTTATTTAATCTTGATATATGATATATTTTATTATGAAACTAAGTGATATATAGATAATAAAAGTTAAGATTATTGTTTGTTTGTTTTAGATTTTAATAAATGATGTTAGTTATAATTGGTTATTTTTACTTTTTGTCTTTAGCACTATGTATATTCTTTACTAAGTGAATTGCATTAAATTAATTTATAATAACTATTTATTCTTTTTAAAGTTATTGTTTAAGATCATGTCTGGTTATGTCAGGAGTTAGCATTAAACATTTGTCACTGCTTAAAGCTTATCTCTGCTATCTTTATTTTAGAGTTGGCCATTACTTTAAAGTAGTTCACAGTTCGCATGCACACTCTTTAGGTTATGTCTACTTTCTTACTTCTTACGTTACTCTTTCACGTTATCTTTTGGATGCCTTGTTGTTGTTTGTTGATCTTTGATGCCATCTTTTAGGGCTTTTTTTTTTTTTTTTTGCTGATTTTATGACGACATTCTTTTATGCGCGTGCGAACAAGAAGATTGCTCTTTATTGGCAGATTAGCACAACTTCTGCTGCAGTGGCATTAATACGTAAGTACCTGCTTCAGTATAGATATATGCAGTAGACTCCCTAAAATCTGCAATTTTTTTCTGGTGTGAACAGTGAAACTTATAGTTATATTGCTGGAGTAAAATTCTAGATTTTGCTCAAATTAGTGGTGATCACATTGTTTTGTTTTGTTTCTTGCCATTTTTTTCGTTAATCAAGCTTCTTTGGCTATTACAGCAGATTTGTTATTAATCAAAATTATTTTTCTTTTGATTTTGAATGTAAAATAGTGTTTCTATAGTTAAAATTTCATCATTTTGACGGTCCTGCACAAAATTTGCAAGCATAAACTGTAACTGAATTGTTTGTTTATTTGGTACTACTTGGTTATCCCACTAACTAATTCCTTCAAACTTATATCCAAATTATACATATTGACATAATTTTTATTTTAATTACCGTATTTTCGGGCGTAAGCACCGCGGCGCATACGAGTTTAAAAGTTAAAATTATGCTTACTGCGGCGCTTCTGCCGGGGCGGCCGATACGATATATTTTTTTTCCTTGCAGCGATACTCCTGACAGAGGTGATTCTGATCGGAATTCTTCTGAAAATTGTGAAAAGTCAATCATCAGGAAGAAAATGCGAAGCATAAAAAATATCGCGAATTTCGGCAAATGATAGCCTAATTTCTGTCAATCATTCGCAGAAAAAGCAAGAATTTTATCAAAGGATTGTGAGAAAAAAAAAAGGACTTTTATCAAAGGTTCGCGGGAAATGAATGAATTTCGCCGAAGTATGGCTAAAAAACCCAAATTTCGACGAAAGATTGCAGTAAAAACACGAAATATTTCAAAATACCTCTAAAAAACACAAATTATGTCAAAAGATCTAGGAAAAATCGTGAATTTCTCAAATGATCGCCAAAAAGACGCCCAAAAGAATTGCCAAAAAAATTGTTAGAAAAAACGCAAATATGTCGTATCTATAAATAAACAGTAAAAAAACGAAAAGAAACGTAAATTCAGGCGAAAAAACGCAGAAAAAAAGGAGAAATTTGAAAAAAAAAACATGAAATCTATTAAAAAATCTCGAAAAAACGAACATTTCATCAAAGATTCGTAATTTAATCATGATTCATACCGTTCTCAAAGGCGAATGAGAATGTTTTGAACCATGATGAAATGAATGGATCATGAATCTTTGATTAAATGTGTGTTTTTTCGAGATTTTTTTTAATAGATTTCATTCTTTTTATGCTTTTTTTTTAAACAAATTTCTCCTTTTTCTGCGCTTTTTCGACAGAATTTACGTTTTTTCTTTAAAAAACGCAATTTTTTTCAAGTATTGCTTCAAGTATCAAAATTCATGATTCGTTTATCATTCAAATATTCATGATTCATTCAATTCATCATGATTCATCTCTTGCTCATCCCCATAAAAAACGCAAATTTTTTCAAGTATCGCGAAAAAACTGCAAATTCGTCAAATATCGCGATAAAACCCTGCAAATTTTGTCAAATATAGCGATAAAACCCTGCAAACCTCGTTACAAACTATAGAAAACATATTAAAAAATTGCGAAAAAAAGGCTGCACGAATTCAAATTTAATTTTATCATAAAAAAATATACAAAATATACTAAATTTAAAATTGGATTTATATTACAAATGTTTAAAAAAAACGCGAAAAAACACTAAATATAACGCAATTTTTAACATTTTGATGTATTTTCGTAAGTGCGGCGCATACGGCGGTGCGGCGCTTCTGATGAATATTTGTTTTATTTTAATGCATCTTCGGAGGTGCGGCGCATACACCCGAAAATACGGTAATGAAACAAGAAATAAATTAATAAAAAATTGATATAAATAGAAATGAAAAGTGGGATTAAAAATTTCCTGATGACATTTTAAGCACATGTAGTATCATATTTAATGTGATTGAATATGACATTCATGACCTTTAATTATTGGCATTTAACCTTATAGTTCGGTGATAGCTTTTTGGTCAACATGATAATCAAGTAGTACCATTTTTTTCTCTATTCATCTCTCCATGTTTAATTTTTGTTTTTATTTTATCAATATTATATGCACATTTTACCAATCTGATTCTTATGTCAAAACTCAACTTTTCTAATAGAGAAAATGTGAATTTCTTTCTTTCTTTTTTTTAAAAAATTAAGATATTTGTAATCGCGTTCTTTTTCCAAGGAATTTTTAAATCTATCAAGATTTTTTGTTTATTAAATCAGGATAAATATGGCATAAAATTTCCAGTACTACACTGTTATCCCGTCGATCAATTTTGCCAAATTATACAAATCGCCAAACTAATAGCTAAATTATACATATTGACATAATTTTTATCTTAGATAACGAAAAAACCAATAATTAATATAATATTAATAGAAAGTCGAAATAAAAATCACTTAATGACATTTTAAATACATGAATCGTATTTAATATCATTGAATGTGACAATCATGATCATCCATTATTGGCATTTAATCTTATAGTTTGGCGATAATTTTTTGATTGACAGGATAACCTAGCAGTACCAAATTTCCTTATCTTATGATTATGGTGTAAATTCCACTTTCATTGAAGATAAAAATACATCACAACAATAGCTTTAGCACCATACATGCAATTGTAAATGTTGAAGTTGTATCATTTATGTTTCCTTTTCTGCATTTCTTTTGATTTTATTTTATAATGATTTTTATATTTTTTTGTGATTTCACATGTATTTAAGAGTTATTGCAATATTTTTAAGGAAAAAAGATGGAGAAAGAAAATATATCAATTTGAGAATAAGCAAACAAATAGAGATCATAAAAAAGCTTGATTCTGTGTTTAATGCTAAATTTTTATTATTTTATATAATTGTTTTATGTAATTACATATTAAAATATTTTAGAATATTTTACTTAATTATTTTAATAATTTACTCTATTGTAACTGTTTAAATAAATGGTTTCATGAAATTGATAATTTCTATGCTTAACTACATTAAAATTACATTTTCAGAGATGTAAACAAAGAAATCAGCACAACCTGAGGATTGAAGATGTGTGGATTTGAGGGAGACTACTATCGGTAAATTATTTATATTTATAAGTATATATTGCATTCATTCCAGTTGGGCTGAGCGATATATATCATTAAACTGACAAAATCAAAATATAAAACATAGTAATAATATAAAAAAATCTGTTCAGCTTTATAAAATGAATATCATAATTCTGATGTAAACTGTGATTATCACAACTTTTTATTAAACTGCAAAATTAAACAATGCTTCTTCGACTTCGAGTATACTGAGGATTCTCCCACCTGTAAACATGATGACTCCTCAAGATTGTCTGTCTAAACTGTAATAATATTATAATGTCATTATTTTTTGTTGAGTTTAACTAAAATTTCCTTTTTAACTAATATCATATTAAAAAATTGCGATGAATTGAATAAACTCAATAGATATTTCATAAATGAATAAATATCTGTGAAAATTGTGGTAATTTTGTCTTAATTTTAAAAGAAAATTCAATTTGAAAATACCACCCCATACTATCCTATGGGAGGAAATCTATGTTTTGCCAAAGATTTTCGTTGGAAAATCTTTTGCATTGTATTCATGGGCAGACCACTAGATTCAATATCTCTGAATAGAGAGTTAATTCTCCATATTATTGTCGAGCTCAGTGGTCTAAACTGTACTAAATAAAGATTTTTATTTATTTTTTTACTTTTATATTTATTGTTGGATTATCAAGATACAAACAGTGTGATTTCTCTGAGCCTAAACAGTCTTTTAGAAGGATAATGTGTAATAGTTTTGGCTTTTATATGATTGAGGATAAATATCATAAATCTGGTGAAGGGTTTTTTATGGTATTAAAAGTATTAGGCTCAAAATTCCACATACAGTTGAACCTCGAAAATCCGGACCTCCAAATTCCGGAAATCTCTAAAATCCGGACATTTTTCCGATTTCAGTTTTATTAATTTTTAAAATGAGACATAGCTGTAATTTTCATCAACTGCTGTTAAATTCTGATAACTATACTAAAAATATATATATAGATATATTCTGGTTAATATTGTAATGACTTGCCGTTAATTAAAGACTTTATTATTACAAAAATTAAAAAGTTAAAAAGCGTTCAACAAAATTTACAGTAATGAATCATGATGAAATGAATGAATCGTTGAATTAATCATGAATTTTGATACTTGAAAAAATTTGGGTTAAAAAAAACGTAAATTCTGTCGAAAAAATGCAGAAAAAACGGAGAAATTTGTAAAAAAAATAAAGAAAGCCAAAACAAGCATGAAATCAATTAAAAAATCTTGAAAAAACGCACATTTCATCAAAGATTCATGATTCATTCATTTCATAATGATTCGTCTCACTCTCAATCGCCTTTGAGAATCGGGAGGAAGGGCGCTCTCTCGGGATTTTTTGAAAATTTCAAATTCTTTATAAAGTGGGGAGAGGGTGTTTGATCGGGAAGAGTGGATTAACGGGATTTTACGGTATTATATAGCCATAAAAAAGATTTTTTAATAAACCTCCAAAATCCGGAAAAATCGAAAATCCGGAATCGCCGCGATCCCGACGGTTCCGAATTTTCGAGGTTCAACTGTACCGTAAAATCCCGTTAATCCACCCTTCCCGATAACACGCCCCCTCCCCACTTTATAAAGACTTTGAAATTTTTAAAAAATCCCGAGAAAGCGCCCTCCCTCCCCATTCTCAAAGGCGATTGATCATTATAAAATGAATGAATTATGAATCTTTGACAAAATGTGCGTTTTTTAGAGATTTTTTAATTGATTTCATGTTTGTTTTGGCTTTTTTTTTACAGATTTCTCTTTTTTCTGCGTTTTTTCGACAGAATTTACTTAAAAAAAAAAAACCAATTTTTTTCAAGTATAAAAATTCATGATTCATTCAACGATTCATTTATTTCATCATGATTCATTCTTGTAAATTTTATTGAACGATCGCGGAAAAATACCGTGTAAGCGCCCCCCTCTAACTATTGTACGATTTTTCATCATGTTTGGGGGGGCGGATTAACGGTATTTTATGGTATATTGTAGTTTTAATTTAATTCTGATTTTTACCAACTTTTAATGTTTCACGTCAATTTTTTCATCCTTCATGATAAAATTATGATTAGAATGTTTTACACGATTAGAGTGAATTTTGACTCTTTCCCGAAACATTTTACATTTAGCAAATTTTAATGCATTTTTCTTCACAGTTTTTAGTAATTTCAAAATCCAACGGTGTTTTTCTTTTCTTTTCTTTTTTTTTTTTTTTTTTTTTTTTTTTTTTCTCTTTTGTAAAAGGATTCTGGCTTCAAACTAAGCTATTTTTAATGCGTTTTATAGCCTTATTTTGAGATTTTATACTTTCCTTGTTCATTTTTCATCATTCAAAAAAGATTTTAAAATGCAGTGTTTTGCCAAATCATAGTTAAATTTGGATCCCTGCAATTTTTGAATATTTAGCGATTTATCTGAAATGTCCAAAATGATATTTAGCAAGTGTATGTATACTGTGTTGATTTTTTTTACATTGGTAACAATAATTCCGTTTTAATATTTTAGTTAATATAGTAGATTTTGTGTACTGCAAATTTTTTATTTTAGTGATTTTTAATATGATTTAGCAATTTTTACATATTCTTGTTGCTTTGTACCATTTTTTTGTTATAGCATTAATGTAAATTTTGTCCCCTGGTATTTCTTAATTTTAAATAATTTCTATCATTTTATCGAGCACCACTGGGAGTTTTTTCACTTCCAGAAAAGAAATTTTGTTTGAAATGTTTAGTTTATTATATTAATAATAAGTTTCGCCATCAACGATTTTTTATTTATGGCGAATTTTAATGTGATTTTTAGTGTTTTTGCAATTTTTTTACGTTTCACATCCATTTTTTGTCATTCTTGAAGGGTTTCCTATTACAGTAGACTCCCTCAAATCCATACTCATAAAATCTGCACATAATTTATTGATGTAAACAATGAAACATTCATTTCAGATGAAGGCTCAAAATTTGATTTTTTTTTTTTTTTTTTTAGTTTTTATATCAATTCCATATATTATTTTATTTGTAATTTTTTAAAGGTTATTGAATTAATGTTTCTTTCATGAAGAAATAATAATTTATTTCTGAAACAAAATCAAGATATTGCTGATATCATTGGTAATCACAATCTAACCAAATATATTTATGTACTAATCAAGCTTCTTTAGTTAATAAGTCAGCCAAAACTCAAATAAAGCTTCACTATTTTATAATCCTGATGTGAATTAGTAAAGTACCTTTATGAGGCAAGTTTCATTGAATAATTTAGGAAAAGCTCATTTCAATTTTATAATGAACATTTAATTGTTCATTATAATTCTATTCATGTTATTTCAGATTATTCATGTAAATTATTGTTGGTTAAATTGACCTTTTCTTTTAGTGTTTTAATCATTTAAAAAGTTATCTAGATTTTTATTATTTTAATTTATTACTTATTTTAATATTTTAATACATAGTAAACATTCATTATATTTTTGATTTCCTTACTAATTACATTTAAATCACTTTTAAAAAAATGTAAATGAAGCAATACCCAGAAATCTGCGAAATTCTAAAATCCACACAACCTCTGGTCCCAAGCTTCCAGATTTGAAGGAGCATTTATATATATTAAGTTATATAAAAAAAAAATATGTATTTAAATTAAGAAATGCATACATTAATTGAAAGCATACTTCCAGCAATTTTTATTTAAGGAGTTAACTGTAGTTAAGTTCTTTTTTTGTCCCTGTAAATGAACAATAAATTCTATACACAGCCTATTCTAAAATTAGTGTATGGTAGTACAGTATAGGATCCGTTATCCAGAATGCTTGGGACCCAGGGCATTCTGGATAAGGGGTTTTTCCGTAATTCGGAACACTTTACCGTAAGTATAAGAAATGCACGAAATAATTTCATAAATAGTGAAATAAATAGGTAAATATGAATACTAATACATGTAAATACCTTAATTTATTGATTAATTTACACAAAATAAATCAAAATTAATAAAAAAACAATTATAATAAATGAAAAAAATATACATATATATGAAATTTAATTTTGAGATTTTGAAACAGAATCTTTCGATTGGGATTTAGCAAACATTTCTAAGATAGTCTTTTGCTTATAGCACGTCTCTTACCCTAATTGTTCTTGTATTTTGTACAGAGACATGATTTCCTGCTCATGGAAGTAGCTCCTTTGTTGCATGCCTGAAATTAATTGTTCGGTATAAAATATTAATTTTTCATTTCATACCTTTTCAACTGCTTCATTCTGCTGGTTGTCCTTCTCATTATCACTTTCATCAGATATTTTGTTTGTCATCATTTCATAAATCTCACTGTCAGTCATGTGATTAGTGACAGGAATGTTTTCATCAGCTTCTAAACAATTTAGCTTCTGGACAAATAAAGCCTTTGGCATATGCCAACAGATCAGCAATAATTTGCTTCTCTTTCGAAATTTTGAAGCCTTCAAACTCCGGCTCTGGCTCATTTTCGTTATTCAAAAATAATGCAGAGGGCCACATGACACATGGCAGCATCTTTGATTGTGAAGCTTTTCTGGAAATTTTTTATTTCAATTCCTTTGTTGCACTCTGTGAGCATTTTTTTTTAAGTCGTTTTTGTAGTGAGTTTTTAAAGATCTCAGAATCCCTTGATCCAATGGTTGGATAAGTGATGTACAATTTGGAGGCAAAAACACTGCACATTATCCATTTCTAAGAATTCTGCTTCAGGATGGGCCTTTTTTTCGTGATCTTTTGTTGAAATTTGCCGTTTTTCGCGATTCTTTTGTCAAAATTTGCCGCTTTATGGCGATCTTTTGGACTATATCTCTTTCTTTTTTTTTTTTTTTTTCAATCTTTTGGGAGAAATCTGCCTTTATAGGGATTTTGTGACGAAATTACCCATTTTCTAGCGAATCTTTTGACAAAATTTGCCGAAAATTAGTGGATATTTCTTGATTTTTAACGAATTTTGCCGTTTTTTAAGGATCTTTTGTCGAAATCTGCCGTTTTTCGGGATTTTTTGACAAAATTTGCTGTTATTTTTTCATGATCTTTTGAAGAAATTTGCCTTTAATCGCGATCTTTTGAAGAAAGTTAACATTTTTCGCGATCTTTTGTTGAAATTTGCCGTTTTTCACGATCTTTTGTCGAAATTTGACGTTTTTTGCGAATCTTTTGACAAAATTTGTCGTTTTATCGCGATTTTTTGGAATATATTTGTTATTTTTTCGCAATCTTTTTGGAGAATCTGTCATTTTGGGGGATTTTGTGGCGAAATTACCCATTTTCTCGCGAATCTTTTGACAAAAATTGCCGAAAATTAGTCATTATTTCGTAATTTTTAACGAAATTTGCCGTTTTTTCGCGATCTTTTGACGAAATTACGCGTCCCAAGAGACGCGTAAGAGCTATTTTTTTGCATCCGTCGCCGATTTATTGCATAATTTACGCGCTATAGCGCGTCCGCGGGATCGCTGAAAAAAAGTTACCGATTTGCATTTCGGTTTTCGGAGCGTTCCGTATACCGGGACGCCGGATAACGGATCCTATACTGTATACTGCATATGTATTAATTTAAATATGTTTACAATATTGTAATATCAATAAAAATAAAATACACTGCAAATGATTTTTCCACCACAGATCATATGGATTGGAATTATTTTAGATGTCCTTATAAACGAACCATAATTGCTGCACATTTACTTTAAAAACTGAACATAGCATCTATAACAACCCCCAAAAGCATATATGACAAACACTTTTCAAATATGTTGAATTATCTTGATGAACTATGTCAACTATTGTTTCAACTATTATATCTTCTTGATACTAGAAACATGCAGTTTAAATTTTTCAACCTCATCTTTACTTTGTAGCAGTAATTTTAATAACAACATCTATATTAGAGTAACCGTAAAATACCGTTAATCCGCCCCCCCAAATGAAAAGAAAAATCGTACAACAGTTAGAGGGGGGCGCTTACACGGGATTTTTTCGCAATCGTTCAACACAATTTACAGGAATGAATCATTATGAAATTAATGAATCGTTGAATGAACCATGAATTTTTATACTTAAAAAAATTTGGGTTTTTTATTTTTAAAACGTAAATTCTGTCCAATAAACTCAGAAAAAAGGAGAAATTAGTAAAATAAAGCCAAAACAAGCATGAAATCAATTTAAAAATCTTGAAAAACGCGTATTTCATCAAAGATTCATGATTCATTCATTTCAAAATGATTCAATCGCCTTTGAGAATCGGAGGGAGGGCGCTTTCTCGGGATTTTTTGAAAATTTCAAATTTTGTATAAAGTGGGGAGGGGGCGTTTGATCGGGAAGGGCGGATTAACGGGATTTTACGGTAGTATAATAAATAATACAACTTGTGTAATTTGAATTAAAGTGCAAGGAAAGAGGAGGAAAACTTTCTAATTGAACTTGTCAAACATATCCAAAATATTCATTTAACACTAGAATTACCGTGTTTCTTGTATATCTAGAATTACCCAAGTGGGTCACATATGACCCATGGCTGTTAAAGACTCTATTCTTGTTTTATATGGAATATAAAGACACACAATAATTATTAATGATGAATACATTGATTTTTAATTAATAATTAATACAATCTAGCATTTAGACTATTACATAATATGAAATGTTGAGTATAAATACCACAGAGGATTTTTTTTTCTAATAAAAAAAATTGCTTTGAGATTTTCATACCTTTTTAATAATATACAGTAGATTCCCTCAAATCTGCAAACCAGAAATCTGCAACTCTCTAAAATCCGCACATGTTTTATGGATGTAAACAATGAAACTTTCAGTTTGGATTTTCGGACAAATTTTGACTTTTTTAGTTTTGTATCAATTCCATATATTTCTTATTTGTAATTTTCTCAATAATACTCTATTCAAATTTTTTTCATGAAGGAAGAATAAATTTTTGGAAAAAATTCAAGATATTGCTGATATCACTGATAATCACTATCTTCTAAGCAAATATATTTATGTATTAATCAAGATTTTTTGGTTATTAAGCCTGGATAAACCTGAAAAAAAATCCTTATTTTATGATTTTAATGTAAGGTAGCACTGTAGTTTTATGAGACAAGTTTTGTTAAATAATTTTGGAAAAATACATTTAATTTTTATAATGAATACATACACTATTGATTATTAACTTGACCTTTGCTATTAGTACTTTAATTATTTTAAAAATATCTAAATTTTTATTATTTTAATTTATTACTTATTTTAATATTTTATTATATTGTAAGCATTCATTAAAGTTCTGATTGCACTATTAATTGCACTCAAATTACTGTTTAAAAAATGTAAACAAAGCAATGACCAGAAATCCGCGAAATTCTAAAATCCGCACAACCTCTGGTCCCAAGCTGTGCGGATTTGAGGGAGTCTACTGTATATATGCATATGATTTATGAATTCAAATTGTGTAATAATGTTCCTACAGATCAATTAAATATCCAAATACAATAAATTAAAATATATATCCATATTCGTGATTTTTTTTTTACTTACACTTTTATGTTTTATACAGTTTACTGTCCAATCAATTCATACAAAATGTCACAGTCTTTTTTTTCTGTGCATAATGCACATATAGGTTACATGCAGTTTCTGTAAAAAGTGTTAGTTTCTTCATAGTAGCATTTTTTTATGTGATAACATTTTTCATTAGTTTGAAATTTCAGTGCTGGATATCTTCACCTTCTTTTGCAATGCCTTTATTTATAATTTTAGCAAGAAGATTTTTCTACTTATATTAGATTCTAATATATCTTCAAAAACTACCGAAAGATTTATGACCACTAGATCTTGAAACAGATTTTGCATAAGTCAGAAGATATTGAACACTGCAGCTCTACCGTCCATATAGTTCGATGTTCCAAATTGCTTCGAAGAGTGATTTATTTTGTATCTTTCTCACTTTAGAATTATCTTGAAAAGGTGAATTCTTTTATTTTTAATTTTTTGCAGAATGCTTAAAATTTATTTGTTTCTTAACTTTTCCCACAACATTTATTTGGCTACATTCATTCAGCTTACTACTACATGTATTGGATTCGAACAATGAAATTTTATTGTTATTTTTAAGAAAAATTGTTTTGTCATTTATGTCAAGATTGTCAGCATCATCAGATGATGACAATGTTAACTTCGTCACCAAATTTCTTTATTTAAGTCATTTAAAGACAATTCACGTTACAGTTATCAAATTTTGCCATTCAAGAAACCTCCGTAGTGACGCCATTACTATAAGTGTGCGAAAGTCAAATGCCACAAACATTTTTTTCTCCATGTGATGTATGAGGGGCAAAATATTCTTTTTAGTTACTTTCTAAGGTATAAAATAAAAAACAACTGTTTACATCATCCTTACAGTTGTTTGAAATACCATAAAAATCTTGCACATTTATCTTCCAAATGCATAACAGATATGAGATCATGACCTCCCTTTCTCCCGCACCTGTACATACTCACATTCCTTTTCCTCTTTTGTGAAAAGTAAGTGTGGAACATATTCATACATTATTTTTATCTTATTGAAAAATATAATGTTGAAATAATGAAAAATACAATTATTTTTTTCGGGTCAGCGATGACCCAGCATGGTAATTCTAGGTATAAAGACGTGTACATAAAAAAAGTTTTTGTCTGGTTTCAACTAAATTCTTGCTAAGGAATTACACAAAGTATTTTTGAAAAGTCAATCAGTTTCAAAGTTTTCTTTGAAAAGCAATAGTGATATGAGCGAAAGACCACGTCTTGGGTCACGGATGACCCGCCTCAGTAATTCTAGTGTTAAAATGGATATAAATATCTGGGCATGCAAACTTTGTACTACGGTATTAGAAACAGAATGCAGCATACACATAGACATTCATTTTTTAGACAAGGCCTTCAAATGTTTACATCAAGAGTGCTGGGAGGTTGAGTCTTTTTTAATATAAATAAAGATAATAAAGGGTGGAGGGCATCAAATTCAAACTTTGAGCCAGATGCAGTTTTCTCTTTTTCATGGTTGCCACTAGGATACAAAAAAATCAATTTGATAAAGCACGCCCTTTCACAAAATTCTTTTCAATGAAACAGGTACTTCACAAAATTCCATTTCATAAAAAATCTTTTCATTAATTATTTTGATTAAAATGTTTAATTCTAAAAGAGAAAAGGCTCACCAGAAAAGAAATATTTAGCTGAAGTATTTAAAGAAAATATTATTAATAAATGTTTGGTTCAAAATAGAGAAACTGTATTTCATCTTTTGAGCCAAAATGTTTTTCTTCACAAAAAAAAAAAAAAAAAAAACTTACAGATTTCATATTTGTTTTGTTGGCAGGTTTCTGATAAATAAACTTACCTGAAACAACTGTTTTGATTACAATAAATAGTTAGGATTTGTCATAATTGAAAATGTAGCACTTTAATATATGCTCTCGGTTTACAAACTGGACGAGACTTGATTTTGGAATAACTCAGGAAACATTACCTTAGTTTCTTTGGTAAAGTTCTTTCTTGTAATTTTTGTCTGGTGATCAGTATTATAAGCAGGGATTAGAAAAAGTTTAGTCTTATCGCCATTGCAGCAGTTTAATTAAAAAATAAAATGAATCATTTACAATGAATCATGATGAAATTCACGGTTCATTCTTTCACTGGCGTTTTGTCACGTTCTCCGTCTGTAATAGGAGGTAATTATTATTAGGTACATAAATTTATTATATTCAACCTCTTTACTAAAATTAGTTAATACTAAGATTGGGTAGTTTCTTTCGTTACTCTTTAAGTATAAACTACAATTTTCTATTTGATAATGACTGCATGGAATTTTATATGTTGCAACTTTCATTTTTGCTGATTAATCATTGGGTTATTTAAAGCATTATTAAAATATTTTATTTGCAATAGATAATTTCTTTTATCATTATTATTCATTTTTAAGTAGTTCAACTTGGAATTTTAATTTAAAAACAGCAAATTTGTTTAAAGAGTATTTCTTTAATTTTAATTTTAAAACATTGTGTTGCTCATTAACTGAATTTTATTCTTTTCTGTTCAGTTGAAAGTAAATGTTTAAAAAAATATTTGATAGCATAATGAAGTGTCTCTAAAAAGTTTATCGAAATTTTCATAAAAGAACACATACACTTAAGAAACTGGCTGAATCCTAGAACAAACAAGACACTTGGTAAGGCGATAAATGAGATTTCATTGTTACCAGTTTTAAATTCTTTTCACACCTACTGTGTCTTTAACTGGAATTAGGATTAGTTTGTTCAAATTGGCTGGTTTATTATCATTTGGATGATTGGATTTTTTAAAATGTGTTTGTGTCATGAGTTTTATTTCTAGTTATGTATTTTGTAAAGTGATGATTTGATGTATAATCAGGATTCTATAAAAGCCAACCAAAACTTAAAAAAGCCATGCCAGTGGCTTTTATTATTTTTAACTGGGTTTATTTGGTCTTTTTTTTGCATATAATTGACTTTTATACAGAAAAGCATTTTAATTACTGTCAAGGTTCTATAATCCACGCACCTTTAATCTGCAATTTTCTATTTACTTTACGAATGTAAACAGTGAAATAAACAGTTAAGAAAATTTACAAATTTCTGATCCAAAAATTGTTTTTTTAAAAAAAGGGAAAAAAATCATAATAAAATATTTATTTTTTTAAATATAACTCTTTTATTTTATTAGCAGTAAATAACAAACTGTACTACTTAAGATACGTAATGTGTATATGTAATTATTTTTATTTAAAAGCACATATATATCAATTTTTTAATAAAATAACTTTAAAAAAGCATTTTTTTGAGATAGCATATTAAACTAATTATTAGATATCATATTTATGTTTTCATATTATATTGACTATAAAGATAAAATTATGTCTAGGGATAATAAAATGACATACAATCCATAATATTCTATAATCCATAATATTCCATAATCTGCACAAACTTTGGTCCCAACTTGTGTGGATTATAGAACTTTGACTGTGTAAATTATATATTTTAAAGCTATTTTTAATTTTAATTAATTTTAACGACATTTAATTAACTTGGAATTTAATAAATAATTTTGCAATAATGAAGATATTATTACTGGAATAATATATAGATATAACTGGTAGTGATTTGTAGTCAGAATTGCAATATGCAGCTAATTTTTAAAAGGGCTATACCAACTGCTTTTTATTTGGTTTATACTGACCCTTAAACATACCTTTTTTTTTTCTTTTTTACTGCTTTATAAAAATAAAGAGGCTAGTAATTATTTAGTTACATGTTTTACCACTTAATTTTAAAAGCTAAGAACTCTTAATATACAAGTCTTATTTTACTTATCATAAAGATTAAAGTCATATAGAAATTCATTTAATAAAATCACCATTCTCACTTCTGAAAACAGCATTAAGAATAGCATATGCATGAATATGCACTCTTATATAGCAACAAGCATTTAAAGTTTTAATTCAACAAATTACAAATTTTATGGCAGAATTTTTTTTTTTAATTGCTATTTTTGTTTTAATAAATCATGTACTGAACTTTCCTCTAATAATATATCCTTCCTAATTTCTCTTTTCAACATTTTTTATTTTATGATTTAATCTTTCCATATTGGCAAGTTAGAATGTTTCCATTTTTATGTGCTACATTTTATCGTTTTTCAATTAAATGTAAGCTTTAAAATGTGTGATATTTGTGTAGCTATGTAACATAAATTTTAAAAATACCACTTTATTATATAATTTACATTCATTTCAATATTTTTTTTTTCAGACAGTGCCTTCATAGTTGCTTTCTAACAGTTATAAACACTTATTTATTTAACAAATTTATTAGAAATTTATAAATTTGAAATAGAAAATATTTATAAATGCATTGAAAATAAATTAATCTAAACTAAATATGAATTAGCTGTAAGTTAAAATTAAAAAAATAAAAACCAATTCTTTTTAAGTGGCTAAACCAAACAAAGCTGGCCAGCTTCTATTGTCCTGGCTAAAAGCCAGCAACCCTGTGTATAAAGGTTATCAAAAGTTTTGGTGTGTTTTCATCAGTGAAAAAAGGTGTTGTTGGAATTTGTTTACATAAATTATGGCTTTTTATGCAAATAATTATATTTAGGAGTAAATTTAACATTTGTCATGCAGAGTAAGCAATTGGGTTTTTTTTCTTTTTTAGGTCATTTTTGTGATAAGTAGTGGACGGGGAAAGTAAAAAGAAGGATTTTTGTTATGTTTGTGTGTCACTGAATGACAAGGATGAAGGGTAACACTTGGTTATCAAATTGATCAAAATACTATCACCAAACTATAAGATTAAATGCCAATAATGGATTATCATATTTATAATGACATATTTTTCTGATGTCAAGCATGATATACCTGTTCATTAAGTCATCAAAAGAGTTTTAATTTGATTCTTTATTTGTATTTTTATTAATGTTTTATCAGATTATTTGTTCTTTCATTATTTAAAATAAAAATTACATCGATTTGTATGATTTGGCATCAGCGGCGTGCAAAAGGAATCAGTTGCTCTGGGTGCCAAATTTATGCTACTAATACATCATTTTTGGCCTGTCACAAGAAAAAGTTGGGGGAGGGGGTGCCAAATTCTAACTTTGCCCCAAGTGCAATTTCTCTTTGCATGGCCAAGTTTGGTGTATAGTTTGGCAAAATTGGTCAACTGGATTATCAAGTTGTATCAAATAAAGATAATATACTGTAAAATTCCGATTGTATATATGAGAAATAAAAGTAAGTTTTAGCTTTAAAATATTAATTTGTTGACCCCACCCTATTTATTTGAACAAGTTAATGATAAGATATGTTTCTTTCTAACTTCTGTATTAAAATGTTGACAAAAAATTTCACTTGTCACTATTTTTATTTTTGTGATTACTATAGAATGTGCAATCACAAACCACATACTTACTCACAAATACAAAACTAAATGACAAAAAATGAGATAATTTTAAAAACAATTAAATTATTAAAAATAAAAGTCCAATAAATTATGTTTTATGTATATTTCAATATACACAATAAAGATGTGATACATTTTCTTTAACCACTTCACCGGCGATGGGTATGGGGAAATAGTGTTTTTAACCCCGAGTTATCTCGGGGCAGACGGTTAAGTGGTTAAAATATTCAAAGAAATTATCTCCATAAAAATAGCCTATTAATTCAGATCAAAAATATAAAGTAAGTAACTTTTATTTCAGATTTAGCCAGTCTTAATAACCAAAAGGACTTTGATTAATACCTAAATATATTCGTTAAAAAGATTGTGATCAACATTGATAACAAAAATATCTTGATTTTTTTTTCTACAAAAAAATTTATATTTCTGTCCATGAAAAACCACAAGATCAGTCTTATTATTAAGAATTACATATAAAACAAAAAAATTCTGTAATTTTGCCTTTACATCTAAATTAGAAATTTCATTGTTTACATTGTGATAATGTGTACATTTAAGGTGTATGTGGATGTTTTGGGTTGCAGATTTGAGGGAGTCTACTGTACTAGAATTCCTATTCTTATTGTGATCAATGCAGTTTAATAAAATGTTGTTTTTTATCGAATCTTAAATTTTCCATATTTCTCTATCATTATTAGATAGTAACAGTTTTTCATAAAGATTGTAGTAAATCACAGCATACTGATCTAAGTTCTATTTATATCACAGAAAACAGGATTGATTTGACATCATTGTCATGCATCACCAAAAGATAATATTTCGGCTTCTTTCCAAAGGTGAGTTAATGAGTCAATTTTTATTATTTAAGTTTTTTTCGGTCCCAGTTAACTAGATAGCAGTTGACATTACTCAATTGAAATTAGGGATTGCATTTCTTGGAAATGGTCAATATAATTTGATTCTTTCTTCCAAATTCAAATTTAGAAAATAAAGTCAAAATATGCAATCACCTTGGGTAGGTTTTTTATTTTATAAAATGTGAATTGTTTTCAAAAAGTAAAGATACACCTGAGGCAGTAGGAAAGAAAATTTTTTTATGAGTGCGTTGGCATCGTATATTTTAATTTAAAACATTTAATGTTTCCCTAACAATGAGTAGTTATCTGCATAGTAAGCTTGTTTTGTGTAGCACCTGTTTATGATGGCTGTGTCAAATCAGAAACTTGCCAAGTATGATGTATGTTCCATTGTGTGTTTTCTTCAGGCAAAAGTTTGCATCTTGCAGATACACACAAAGAAACTGATACATGTTATGAATCTACAAATTGTAATGAAATGCAGTAATGCTTTCTTTTGAGACAAGACTAATTTTTATGAAGAACCAAAAACAGGTAGACCATCTGTGATCTATTTCTTCAAACAAAGGAGGAAACAAATTGAGCAAATTTGTATCCGAAGAAACATGTTGTTCGGCAAAACTTCCATGACAATGTTGAAATCAAAATCGAAATTTAAGTATGGTTTCGACTATAGGTGGTCAACTTCTGGGATACAAAAACTTGTACCCATAATAAAGGCTGCTAATTAATAAGTTTCCAAATAACCTTAGGTAATGTTAAGTCTATGAGTATTTAAGACATTCTTATATTAAAAATGTCTCAATGGGAAATTCATATTTGTAACTTCTTTTTTCTGTGCATCTTTCTTACTTTTTTTATTTTTGTCAATATATTTTTTAAATCTATGGATTAATTAAAAAGAAGTTTTAAAAGCTAATGAACTGGGATTAAAATATGTGCGTCATATTAATTTAAGCATAGATTTTTAGAAGTATTTTGATTACTAAGAAAAAAAGAGATATCTTAGACAAAAAGATATTGAAAAGGTTAATTGCCTGGTGAGATGTATTAAATAAAAAAATGCATCAAACGCCAATAGCCTTAATGAGAATTCAGAAATTAAATAATTTGCTAGCAGCCTTAACAAATGCTTGGATGATGAAAACAGCTATGGGCTAACTATAAAAAAATAAGGCATATACTAATAAATATTTTGTAACAGCTATTTTATTGGTTAAAAGTTTTTGGAATGAGTATGTAGCATTGTATCTATGCTTTTTGAAAAATTCTTTATTTTTTTAACACAAAGTTTCAAAAGTGAAAATTTTTTACTACATTACTACTACATGCTACTTATTTACATGCTACTAATTGAAAGTAAAAGCAGTATGCTAATAAATTGTACTAAAAGGAGATATAAAATGAGTGACAAAATAAATACATGTGTATATATTTAATTTATTTTGATTAATTGCTATTATTAACTTATTTATTTTAGAATGAAATATTTATTTTTCCCTCATATCCGATGTGCTACTGTAACTACTTACCTCATTATAAGATGCTCTGTTATAACTCGGTTTCATGATACTCTTCAAATATGTCATCATCATATTTTCATAGACAGATTCAGAATTGCAATCCAAAATTGAAATAGAAATGTAATTTTTTACCAATAATCTATTATGTAGAGTATCAAATTCGGTATAAATGTTAATAAAAAATTATTCCAATAGAATGCAATTTGTATTAAGAATACCCAATTTTGTTCTGATCACCATTTACACTAGACTAAAAAACTTCATAAATCTGGAGGAATTCTGACTAAACATTTCTGTGTATTATAATTCTCTTCGCCATAACAATAATTTCTTTTAGCCTCACAGCTAAAATGTATCATTGTTTTCTTAGATAAAATGAAATTATAGATTTTTCTCATCATTTTACTTTATTCCTTATTTTATGAATCCTATTGAATGTGCATGTTCTTAACAATATTTTATTTATACAAATTTGATTCATTTTTAATTTATAATACCTATAAAAATAAAGTTTCACTAAGTCTGTATATGTCAGTAGTGGTTAGCAAAATCTATCGCATGTACAATTCTGAAATAATTCAAAGACTATTCTGGTGCACCTAAGTCTAAGAATTTTTATTTTTTGATAATTAGCAGATTTATTAATTACAAACTTATCAAATGTGCATTATTTTTTTCTGAAAATTGGAAGCATGCCTGCCCATGCTCTGTTCAGTAAAACCCCTTTTATCTTAAAATAAAGTACCTACTTTCATTTGATATGCAGGGGATGAAATTTTGTAATTAGTATTACTTCTTGAAGAAAATTAGGAAAAGTATTTGAGGAACTAGCTTAAATCTGTGTATGCATAAGTAAAAAAAATTTCAGCATCCAAATACCTATTTTTAATTTTAAAAAATTGGTCATTAATTTTTCAAAAACATTCATAAGACGATTAAAAAATGATCTGGAACAGTGATAGGCATAAACGTTAAAAATTGATCTAAAAAGAGATCTCTTTGTTGACGATCCCTCCCTTTACATTACAAAAAAAAAAAAAAAAAAAAAAAAAAAAAAAGGGGAAAGAAATAACTGTGAACTAATGAGGGAAAGTAAATATAAATAAAGTATAGATTTTAAAAGCATTAAATCTATGTAAAACTCCAGGTGAAAAAAAAAAAGGGGGAAGCATAATTGTAACTTTTTCTACAATAAATATTATTTTAGATCGTTTTTTTTCTGGAGTCTTCCGATACATATTATTTATATCGTATAAAAGTTTTAAAGACAGGGAGTATTCGAAATGTGGATTGTCAACACATGATTGGTACAATTTCTGATTTTTCTGACTTTCTCATGCGATGTATGATTGGATTTTTTGATCACGATTTCCTGTTATGCATTTCTTGTCCAGTTTGATTTCCAGGAGATACTTGTCTAACTTTTTTCGACTTCCTGAAGAACAAAAAATCATGAACGCATCATAAATTATGAAACATCTTCCAACACATTTTGAATTTTGTAACACCTATAATTTTCAAACATCTGCAGAATACGGCACCCCCAGCATACGGTATTAAGGGCAGCAGGAACCCGAGGTTTGTTTGATTGTACTGTGCAGCACGCACGGTCTAAGCTGTCTAACAGAACACAGATCCATTCAGAAAACATTTTTTCAGATATACTTTTTTAAATTTCAATATAAATTTTCAAATTCGTTTGGAAAAATTGAGAGGCCCAGGCATCACAAGGTGGGTCAGCTAGTTTATTTATAAATTTTTATTTATAATATTTTTCCGATAATAGTTTATTTATTGGGTTGGTAAGGAAATAATTTCGCTTTTCACACATAGAGAGCGTGACGTAAAGTTTTTAAAATTAATTTTGTCAGTTATGTTATGGCACTTTGATATTTGATAGAAATGACTTTGAGGTTGCTTTAGAAACTTGTGTAGTGTAATTTTATTTGCACACGTTAGTTGATGGTCAATTATAACATGAAGTGCAAAGCCGAACATTTTCGGTATCTTTCATTTTTTTTTTATTTACGTTAAAGTAAGAAAGCTTCGGTGGCTCATAAAGAGATGTTATTTTATGATGTTAGCTATTATTACTTAAGCTAATTACTGGTTAATTAGTGATCAGTGAACTATTTAAATACTGATAATAGCTATTAACCGACAGTTTTTCCAATGAATTTTATCAGTTTTATTTTTTGCACTTTCCTATTTGATAGCAGTGACATTCAATTTGCTTAAGAAACACGTGCAGTGTGATATTGTTAGCACATGTTAGTTGGGGTCAATTGTAACATGAAGTGCAAAGACAAACATTTTCATTATCTTTCACTTTTTTATTTATGTTAAGGAAAGAAAGCTTCGGGGGCCCATAATGAGATATTATTTTATGATGGTAGCTAGTATATTACATGTATTTAGTACATCTATTATTTAATATATCAGTTTATATTTTATTTATTTGAGTTTTTATTGAAGTTTAATATTTATACGATTGGGAAATTCACTTGACACGCCATTGATTATATAAGCAAAAGATAACTGGCAGTATAATATGGATTTTAATACTGTGGCTCAAATTTTACTTCGGTTTTTCTGTGCTTATTTATTCTTAAATTTCTTTTTCAGGAAAAGTTTGAACTATGCAGCAAAATATTCCTGAACAAGACCTTTTTCAAAAAGCAACTTCTGACCCACAGCAAGGAAAAATGTTTGTTTGTGATGTATGCAACAAAGGGTTTTCTGGAAAAAGTCATTTAATATCACATCTGGTGTCTGTTCATACTAGTGAGAAATCTTTTGTATGTGAGATATGTAGTAAGAAATTCTCCAAAAAGTGTAATTTAAACAGGCATCTGTTAATTCATACTGGCAAGAAAAATTTTGTGTGTGGTATATGCAACAAGAAATTCTCTGACAGCAGTAATTTAAACAGTCATCATTTAACCCATACTGGTGAGAAATCGTTTATTTGTGACATATGCAACAAGAAATTCTCTCATAACCATAATTTAACTAAACATTTATTAATTCATGCAGGTGAAAAACCTTTTGTGTGTAAGACCTGCAATAATAAATTCTCACAAAAGGTTGATTTAAACAGGCATCTATTAATCCATACTGGTGAGAAACCTTTTATTTGTGAGATATGCAACAAGAGATGTTCTCGTAAGAGTGATCTAAGTAAGCATTTCTTAAATATCCACACTGATGAGAAACTTTATGAATGTGAGACATGCAAACAGAAATTCTCTGGAAAGAGTGCTTTTAGCAGACATTTGTTAGTTCATACTGGTGAGAAACCTTTTGCGTGTGACATATGCAACAAGAAATTCTCACGGAAAGGCAATTTAAGCCAGCATCTGTTAATTCATACTGGTGAGAAACCTTTTGTATGTGATGTATGCAGCAAGAAATTCTCTAATAAGAGTAATTTAAACAATCATTTGTTAACTCATACTGATGAGAAACCGTTTTCCTGTGAGATATGCAACAAGCAATTCTCCCGAAAGCCTGGTTTAAACAAACATCTGCTAATTCATACTGGTGCGAAACCTTTTTTGTGAATACTACCGTCCGTTAAATGAAATACTGAACTAAAGTATTTGAAATTTAAAGTGATAAATCTGCAGAATAGGAGTGTGAACATCAACAATGACAAATATAGTTTTATTTTCATCTTGCTTTATCTATTTTTTAAAATCTTACATTTATTTTTTCTTTTACTTTGTGTAGACTTAAAGGCTTATAATATTCTGTTATGATTGAGGATATTTTGCAGAAAATATTCATGTTAAATAGGATTTAACTAGGAATTGTTTGACTGTAAAACTGACTTCTTTACAAAGTATAAAATATGTTTGTTTAAAGTTCTGCCACCTCGTTTCCTCTCTAGTACCAACAATAAAATATAATTAACTGTATAAAAACTGCTTTTCTGTGATATACAGATTATATTTTCATAAAGAAATAAAAATTCCATGTAAGATTTAAAAATAAAAATAAATGTTTTTAAAATGCGTTTGAAATTTTATTTTCTTCATCCAGTTTCTCTTATAAAACTTTCTGACGTACCTTAAAATTATTTAGATTTTGAATTATCTTTCTTATGTCTGTGCTCTAACTCACGTCAATTAATTGGACTTCCATCTAATAAGTATACGTCACAAAAGTTTAATATTGCACATTCACAATTGAAAATCAATTGATTAATTTTTTATAGTTGTTCAGAAGGATACTCAAAATAATTATATTCTATTACGGTATTCAAAAACTGTTTGTGGTCCTTTTGCATTGTTTCAAGAATTTATTTACCAAAATCTGAGTGAGTTTCTGAGATGTAATAAAATAAGTTTTCTCTATAGTAGATAGTTAAAAACTACCAAACACAGACCTTGCGGAACACTCTGTGGTTCATTAGCCGTGGCCGAATAAGTTTGATAGGGTCTCGCCATAACGATGACGTCAAAAAAGTGTCACACTGGATACATTGGTTGTAAGAGAATCAGTCATAAATGTATGAAGTTGCCCACAAATGATCCATTAACGTTTTAGGCATGATCGTTTATAACGATCCTTTAGGCATGTACCAAAATTTACACAATAAAACAAAATACTTTTTGAAGATTAATTAAAAGATAAAATGTTTTTTCAGAATGCAAAAAATCTTATTATTATACAGGTACACTTTTCAAGAAAATCAAATTCGTTCACTTTGAACTTTTCCAAAACACAATATTTCACATAGTGAATTTATTTATTTCCTTACATATTTAAAAAACTTATATGCAGTGTATTTATAAATAGTTGCATTTCACAAAAATATATAAAGTATATAATTGAAAAATAAACTACTTAATTAATGCATTATATCTGTGGACCGCTGCCCTCTGGTGGGTCATGAAACAATTGACTTTTACCAAAAAATATGTCTTTATTTTCATCTGTTTAAATAATATAACAAATACAATATTTTAAAACTGCAATAATCATAATAAAAAGAATATTGCCCAGTTAAACTGATAGCATTGAGCTCACAGGCTACGCATACTAATTCTACATTACACCCTTATGTTTTCAAGGGTTAATTCCGTTCGCAGAAAAATTAATGAGGCGGGAACAGCTCCTTTCTTTCCCCTTTTCATGCTTAATCATTGAACCCTCTAAACTGATCAGGACATGCTTTATCATAAAAAAATCCATATCCAAAATTCAGAGCAAATCGGATAATTCTTAATAAAAACCCATTTATATAATTTAAGAGGAGTTATCCCCCTCTTTTATATACTTAACCATTAAACTTCTAAAACTATTCGGAGATTTGAACGAAATCTGACAATTCTGCATGAAAAATCCATTTATATAAATTAAGGGGAGGGGCATTAGACTCCCCCCATTTCCCCTGTTTATATTTATCCAATGAACACCTAATACCAATCAAGGAAGTGCTTCATCAGAAAGATGATATGTGTAAATTTTGAATAAAAACTATTATTTCTGCATGAAAAACCCATTTATATCAATTAAGGGGAGGGACATTAGCTCCCCCCCCATTTCCCCTGTTTATATTTATCCAATGAACACCTAATACCAATCACGGAAGTGCTTCATCAGAAAGATCCTAGGTGTTATTTTTGAACAAAAACTATTATTTCTGCATGAAAAACCATTTATATCAATTAAGGGGAGGGGCATGAGCCCCCCGTTTCCCCTCTTATACATATCGAATGAACTCCAAAAACTAATCAAGGAAGCTCCTTATCAGGATATACCTATATACAAAATTTCAAGTGAATGGGATATTTTTATCATGAGTTATCACGTTACGCACGTACGAACGTACATACAGAACGGAAGGGCACATAAGCTCTCAGGCTATGATAGCCTGTGAGCTAAAAACTATTAGCTTAAACTAAAATTTTATTAGAGAATAATGTTTTCTAAAACAATTAGTCGGTATTATGTTGTGACCTGCATGTGAAATAATGGCTGCAGTCACACAGTCATAATGGCAACCCTGGATCCCCTTTTTGAGCTTGTGGATAAGAAATCTTTTTGAAGAATATTTAAAAAGACCAAAATTTTCAAATGGCGGAGAAACCTTTACATTGAGCTGTATTGTGACCACTCTTTGAAGGCAATATTTAAAGAAAAATCTTTAATTTTCTTCTGGAGGAATGTACGAGTTAAATAACCAGAAATATTTAAATCAACTTTGGGGTCCTTAATGCTTGACTAGCCACATACTTATGTGAATGTCCTTTTTCTACTTTTCTGTTTTTGAAAAGCATGTGCATAAACAAACTTTGTATAGAAATACTCTTAAGGTTAAAATTAACCATTTTAAACCCTGATATAAATGCCCCCTTCGATAACCACAGTACCACAAATCTCACTGTTTGTAACATTGTGTTTTGATAATAATTAAACGTATTTTTCGTTATCTTTGATACATGTATGTTGTTTTAATTGATATTTCCCGTACCGATTATCGATTCTTGATTTTGCTAATAGTGCGCCCTTAATAAAAAAATATATCTTTCTCGTAGTATGGAATAGCTGATTTATAGAGCTCATACAATAATTCTCATACTCATATTAGATACATCCTCATATTAGGTGGGTCGCAAACCAATAAATGTTGGGAATCGCTGATCTAGAGAATTGAAATTGCAAGCTGATAGAAGATTAAAAGAATTTTTTTTTGTTCAGAGGTCGAAACAGTAATTTTGATTGAAAAAGGAAGAAAAAAGGAGAAGTTACGTATAGTTTTAGATGGTAATAACCAAATGATAAAGAAAGACGCCAAGGCCCCTTGTCAATGACGAATCTAGGGGGGACGAAGAGGTCATCTCCCCCCTCGGGCTAATAAAGTGTCTGCAAAATGACAATAAGCATCCTCACAGAAAATGACTTGTAGGGAAGCTCGAATCCGAAGCGGGTCGCGCCAGTGTAAATCCATGAGACTTGGTCTAGGTAAGGTCTGTCTTTTAAAAGCTGGTTACCTAAAACCCTTATGTTACATTTTGCTGCATATTCGAGACGGTCCAAACTTCTTTTTCTTCAAGGTCGAGCCTGGTATGGTCTTCGTTGTTTCTAGAGGTCTGTATAAACCAAAATTTCCAGATCGGAGCTTCATCTGGAATGAAAGCTAAAGCTTTTGGCACGTATGATAAGCATTATTGGTCCGACCGCGACCCGTGCACTCTTTAAATTCTTCCTTTCGTGCCCAAATTGGTCTGGCATCATACTTTTTTCTCATTCCTATGAATTATATTTTTGCTGTACATTTGTTTAGCGAAATCTTTTGAAATTGAATTTAATATGATCAGTTACGAAGATGTATTTTTTAAAATCTTTTTCTTTGTAAAGCTTTGAAATTATGATATGTTGTCATCTGTGTATTATCACCTGAACTGATTTTCATTTGAATATATTTGTTTAAATTATATTTTTATATAGCATTTATGTAAAAGTACGTAATTGCATAAATAACCAATAATAAAATACGTCCTCTGTATTCATGAATTTTGAACATAATCGAAAATAAAATGTAAGCATAAGTAAGTGTGCTTCATGAATAATTTTATATGCAAGATGCAGTCTGGGCTGGAATTGATTTTTTAACTTTTATACTAGATCAGGCTAATCGTTTTTGGCATGAGGTGGATTTGGGCTTGTGCCTGTAAATTTCAGTTCGGTAAATCCCTAACTGAGATATCGAAATCAACTTTATTTTTTCTAAAAATGCTTCATTCAGCCATGATTTGATAACTAATGAAGATACCGGTTGTCCTAAAATGGACTGACTGGTTTTAAAATTCAATAACTTGCAAATGGGGATAGCTATTTAAAACATTCATGCTAGGTCATTAAGATGTCAGGAGCAGGGATGATTGATTACCTTTCCAAATTTCTGAAAACTTCGAAAATTTAATTTTCTTGCTGCACATCCCGCAATTTCCATGGCCAATATAAAAGAAACAAAATCTGTGTAAATTAATTTTCGCTATAAATCTCTTTTTTTATTATATAATTCTATTAAAATAACACTTTCCCGAACACTTCTTTACATATTTTAACTTGTTCAAAATTGAAATATGTAATATTATAAATTTATAATCCTTAATTTTTAATCCTTAATTTTTCCTAATCAATTAATTTTTAATCCTATTTTTATTTTAAAAATATGCACACATGTCAAGCATTCGCTTCGAAAAATTTATCAATCAGAAAATTTGAACTTAAAAGTAATCGTGCTTTTTGAAAAATAGTCGCTGTAAAAAATCAATTTTGTCAATCATTCACAGAAACTGATTTCATTTTCGCCAAAGGATCGCGGAAAATATGCTAATTTGATCAAAAGGCCGCGAGAAAAAGCCGAATTCGGTCAAAGGCCTGCGGAAAAAATGGGAAATTCTTGAAAGGATCGCGAAAAACGTGAATTTCGTCAAAGGATCGCGAAGTAAATACTAATTTTGTCACGCAGCCACGAGAAACATCAAATTTCGTCAAAGGATCTTGGAGAAAAAATGAATTTCTTCAAAGTAGTGCAAAAAAAGCGATTTTCGTTAAAAAATCACCTAAAACGCAAATTTTTTTTAAAGGATCGTGGAAAAAAAATCGAATGTTATCAAAGGATCGAGGGAAAAGATCACAAATTTTATCAGAAGGTTGCAAAGTTGTATTGATTTCTTCAAAGAAATGTGAAAGAAATGCAAATTTCATCTAAAAGTGGTAAAAAATATGAGAATTTTATCAAAAATTTCTGGGGAAAATGTAGTGATCTCTTTAAAAAACAGCATGCGTCTTATTATAGATATAATTTTAAATCTGAAATAAAACACCAAACTAACATTTGAAGAAATAAATACCTAATGCCAGCTAACAGGAATCTCCTACACCCCTTTACTATAGACTTTCAGAAAATTTTCTTTGAATTTTAGAAATATTTTTTATACTCAGAACCACCAAAGATCAGGAATTTTCTTTATTGCGATTCTTTGTTTTAGTTTAAAGTATCAACGATATATGGAGCTATAAACATTAAGCGCAAAATCAGTACCCCGTGCAGAAAGATAAAAAATCAGGCCGAGATTAAATGACTGTTGTTAGTAACACGATCTATCGCTGCTCTTCTAAAATAAAATTAAGATTCGCTATAAAAAAAATCTCCTGACATCTTACATAAACACTCTTGCAAGATTTCTTTTTAAATTGCTGTCACCATTTGCAAGTTACTGAATTTTAAAATAAGTCAGTCCATTTTAGGACATCCGCTATGCTTTTTTATAAATTTCAAAACATACTTTAGTGAATTACAACTGATTTTAGGTATAGAGAGAAAAGAAGTCTTATACAAAATTAGTATTTTTTACATAATTCTGAGGATTAAAAAGTCTTCCCCAATAATTATTTGGGCACAGTGGCGGATCTAGTTAAGGGGGGCGATAAGACAATCGCCCCCCCCCCCTCTTGAGCCGTGGCATACGAGAAGTACAAGGCCATTTCTTGCCCTCCCCCAATTGCTCTGACGTCATCATACTTAGGGTCCGAAACATAGGGTCAGGAGGGACGCTATTCATTCACTCTAACTGGACAAAAGACTTTCACTTGTATTGTGTCATACGTCGTGACTTGGTTTCGCTGTGTTGAAAAATAATTTAAAGCATTGAAATGTATATTTTCACCTAAACTGTATATATATATTAATTTTTTTTAATGAAAAAATGCCGTTTACGTGCTCAGTTCCAAATTGTAATGGGAATTACAAGAAAGGTCCGAAAGTAAAAGTTTTTAGTTTCCCCAAAGACAACAGTCTTCGCTCGAAGTGGATTTCTGCCATAAAACGTAAAGATTTCATCCCGAATGAAAACAGTAAGGTAAGTTTTTTTCCTAGTTTTTAACATTGTTTAACTTAACATAAAAGATTCCTTATTAAATTAATATGTACATTATTAATAGTTAATGTCACTTTACGACTTACAGAAATTTGTATAGCTCGAGCAATTGATACTTCGGTAGACATTATATTTATGTGCATTTAAATTTGATTTTTGCTTACATAATATAAAAATCATGAAATTTATCCCTTAAAATGAGTATATATTAAAAAGGAATATTCTGGTCGATTACTTTAATAAATTTATCACGGTGAGAACATTTTAATTGTCATTGTAACATTTTTGAATGTTTTATATGTATCATTTCTGTTTGATCTTTTATAAATAATTAAATTTGATGCCATTTAATGCCAGTTTTATGCTTTGAAGTAACACATCATCTGTGCCTGAATTTACATTATACAATTTAGGAAAAAAAAATGAAATTTACGTAAATCCATAGTCATAACTGATTTGCATATACATATAACTTTTATTTTTAAATTTATGTACCTAAAAAAGGAAGATATTTTGGTCGATTATTTTGACTAATTTATCGAGGTGAGAATATTTTAATTGTCACTGTTATGGTTTTGAATTCTTTATATGTATAATTTCCGTTTGATTTTTAATCATATTGTTAAAAAGTGATTGAATTTAATACTATTTGCAATTTTATGCATTTAAAGTATTACTTTAGCCTGATTTTACATTATAGATTTAAAACAAATCAATATTCATAACTGATTTGCATATACTTAACTTTAATTTTTAAAACTTATATACCTAAAAGAGAACATATTCTGATCGATTATTTTGATTGATATATCACGATGAAAATATTTTTTAATCGTCACCGTTATCATTTCTGTTTGATCTTTGACAAATAATTAAACTTTATAGTATTTGCAGTTTGATGATTTTGAAGTAATACGTTATCTGTGCCAGGTTTTCTATCATAAATGAACAAAAAAAATTACATAAATGTATATTTATAACCGATCTGTTTGAAATCAACTCTAATTTTTTTAATTTATATACCTAAACGAGAGGATATTCTGGTCGGTTATTTTGATTAAATTATCATGCTAAAAATATTTTAACTGTGACTGTTATTATATCTGTTTAATCTTTGATAAATAATTAAATTTTATAATATTTGCAGTTTTATGCTTTTGGAATAATACCTTATCAATGCCAGGTTTTAAATCATAAATTAAAAAATAAATAAATTACATAAATTTATATTTATAACAGATCTGAATGAACTTAACTCTAATTTTTAATTATATACCTAAAAGACGGGATATTATGATAAATTATTTTGATTAATTTATCACGATGAAAATAATTTAATTATCACTGTTATCATTACCGTTTAATTTTTGATAAATATATAAATTTTATGGTATTTGCAGTTTTATTTGATAGTATTTGCAAATTTATGCTTTTGAAATAATACTTTATTTGTACGGGTTTTCATTATAATTTAAAAAATTTAAATTTACATCAATCTATATTTATAACTGATCTGCATGAACTTAACTCAACGTTTTTAATTTCTGTATCTAAAAGAGGAAGTTATTCTGATTGATTATTTTGATTAATGTATCCAGGTGAGTATATTCTGATTCTCACTGATATCATTTCTGCTTTATTTTTGATAAATAATTAAATTTCATAGTATTGGCAGTGTATGCTTATGAAGTAATACTTTATCTGTGCCTGTTATTACATTATAAAATATTAAATTTACATAAATCTATATTCATATCTGACCTCCATGAACTTAACTCCAATATTTTAATTTATGTACATAAAAAAGGGATATTCTGATCGACTATTTTGATTAATTTAGCCCGGTGAGGATATTTTAATTGTCACAGTAATCATTTCTCTTTTTAATTTTGTTAAATAATTAAATTTTTATAGTATTTGCAGTTTTATGCTTTTAAAGCAATACTTTATCTGTGCCAGGTTTCACATCATTAATTGATAAAAAAAAATTACATAAATCTATTTTTATAACTGATCTGTATGAACTTAACTCTGTTATTTTTTAATTTATAAACCTAAAAGAGAGGATATTCTGGTCGATTTGATTAAATTATCATGCTAAAAATATTTTAACTGTCACTTATCTCATCTGTTTAATTTTTGATAAATAATTAAATTTTGTAGTATTTGCAGTTTTATTCTCTTGAAATAATATTTTATCTATACCAGTATTACATTATAAATTGAAAAAATTAAATTTACAGAAATCTATATTCATAACTGAACTGCATGTACTTAACTCTATACTTTTAAATTTATATACCTAAAAAGGGGGATATTTTGATCAATTATTTTGATTAATTTATCCTGGTAAGGATATTTTAATTGTCGTAGTTATAATTTTTGTTTTATTTTTGATAAATAATTAAATTTTATAATATTTGCAGTTATATGCTTTTAAAGTATTTTTTAATCTGTGCCAGGTTTACATTATAAATTTTAAAAAATTACACAAATTTGTATTCATATCTGACATGCATGAACTTAACTAAAATTTTTAAATGAGTATATCTAAAAAAAGGGATGATCGAGAATTTTCATTAATTTATCACCAAGAGAATATTTTAATTGTAATTGTTATAATTTCTGTTTGATCTTTGATAAATAATTAAATTTTATAATATTTGCAGTTTTATGCTTTTGAAGTAATTCTTTATCTGTGCAGGTTTTTCATTATAAATAAATAAATAAATAAACATAAATCTCTATTTATAATTAACTGGATGAACTTAACTTTATTTTTTTTTTAATTTATGTACCTAAAGAAGAGGATATTCTGATGGATTTTTTTTTTGATTAATTTATCATTGTAATAATATTTTAATTGTCCCTGTTTTCATTTAGAATTCCTTATAGCTATCATTTCTGTCTAATTATCAATCATATAGTTTTTAAAAAAATGTAAAATTCGTGTTATAAAAAAGGGATTTTTCCTTTTTCTTAAGTGGAAGTTTTGAAGGAAATTATTATTTTTTTTTTATATATATATAATAAATGCTTTTACTACATCAAAATTTCCTTATGTAAGGAAAAATATTAAATATCATTAAAACTAGTTTTTTTCCCTATTGTAAATGCATATTGATAATAACAACAATAATGACATTGATGTTTAGTACTAAAAATTTAATTTTTCATCATCATAATTTCCCTCAGAAATTTAACGTAATGATTTAGAACTTGTCATTAAATTTTCAAAAAATAATTTAAACTGTAATTTCCTATCCATTTTTAATTGCCAGTAATAATAATCTTAATTGGTGTTAATATAACGGGCTAATTTTGTTTAAGAATTTACATTTTTAGTGACTTTTTAGGTAATTTTGCAGATGAATTCTCAATTTGACTATATTACTAGTTATAAAAGTTTAGTTACTTAAAAGTTAATATTACTTGTTATATAAGTGACTATGTTACTTCAAACCGACCACGAATCCTGAGTCTTTTTTTTCTTTCTTTCTATGCAAAAACTTTTTAAGTTTCTATTATTATGTCTAATACATTATATTTAAAATTTAAAAATTATTTAATTATTTTGTAACCATTGGCACATTTTTTTTAATATGCCCGTAATTTTGCACAATTTAAGATGCAGCTGAAGAAAAAAAGATCTGATATTTCATTGCCACTTTTTATTTATTTTTTAAAAAATATCATTCTTTTTAAAGTATAAGAATTTGTTATTAAATGTGTGAAATCCTAATTTTGACATATTACATATTTTTATGTAATTGGAGTTAACTTTTCTAAATATATATGAGATGAAAAATAGAAATTTTCTTCTGAAAAATTTGGAAGTTTTAGAAAATTTGTTTAACATTTTTAATAATTTTTCTTACAGTTATACTTTTATCTAAAATGAAAAATAATAATCATTTTTAAAACTTTCTTTTTTTTTACTTTAAATGAATGTAGATGATAACAACATTAATAATATTGATTTTTTTATTATTAAAAATTTAATTTTTCATCATAATTTCTTTGATAAATTTAACATTACGATTTATACGACAATTTCTATCGTAAATTGTCGTTAATACCAATTTTGAAAATGTAAAATTGCTATGGTTTCAATGCAAAAATTTAATTGCTTTTAATATCCCATTTATAGCGGTAAACGGCATAAATGAGAGAAACAAATTAGGAATACCAACCTACCAAATCGTTTTCTTCCTATTTTTTAATTTTAATTTCATTTATTTTTCAAGAATTCTCAATTCAGTTAAATATATATAATTCTCATATATATATATATATATTTAATTTGAACCAGAAATTTATTTAAAGAATGGAATTGAATAGTTTTCAATTGCGTATCATATTTCGCGCAAAAGACATTTAACATTCTCGGCAATAATTATTTTTCTAATTTTTGGGAAAATAACTTTTACGCTAACAAAAATAAAAGTAGCCATTGAAATCACATAATTCACAGTTTACTGAAATTTAACGAATGTATTCTTTATAGAAACCTAACGAATGTAGTTATGTTGCATGTTTTTCATGTAAAAATAATTGCAATTCGAAGCAGGGGTCTCATATGAGGTTCCGGGTGACGAGAGGTTTAATCAAACAAAATTTCTGGTTCAAAGTATAGTTGGCATATAAGTTAAGTTGGCAAGTTTGTTTACATTTGAATATTATCCCCCTCCCCCCCCCCGCTTTTTAAAGTGTTTTTCTGATATATTTTAGGTTTGTGAAATACATTTCTGTGACGATGACATCATTAAAGAAGTCTCGGAATATAATGAAAATGGACAACTGATAAAAGTTAATCTAAAAATTTCAAGATTAAAGACTGGAGCCATCCCAACGATATTCCCAAATTGCTCAGATTATATGTCAACTAATAAATTTACCAGAGAGGAGCCAGAAGAAAGGAAAAAAAGAATAGAGTTTGAAAATTTATCGAAAGCCATCGAAGACAGTGTGAAAGAAAAAGTAGAATATGAAAAAACTTTTTCTTTTCAGAGTATAGAAGAACTTCAAACTAAATTACATTTAGTTGATTATATTGAAAATTGGAATGCATATTCCAAAGGAGATAATTTTATGTTTTTATTTATAGAACTGTTATCTGCTTCAGAGGTGAAATATTCTGTGATTATAGATAGAGATTTGCAGATATCAGCTTTTGGAAAAAAAATTCCCATTTCAAAGATTGGAAATTTTACTTTGCCCCTTAAAGTTAACAACTGTAATACTTTGAGTGAAATTTTGAATGCTTTTGTTAATTTGTCAAATTTTTCTAATTCTTCTGATAATTCTAATTTTATAATTTTTTTAAAGGATTTGTTAGAGTCATATGTTAAAGAAAATAATGAAGATGCTTTTTTAAATTTTTTTTATGAACAAATTAATTTAAAAGCAATGGCAAAACCTAATTATACCCCAGAGATGTTAGTTTTCAGCACTTTACTTCATACGTTATCACCTCCTGCATACAAATTTTTGAGACAATCAAAGAAAATTATTTTACCTCATAAATCGACTATTCAAAGGTTATGTTTTAATTCGAATTTAAATCCTTATTCTGAGCAAAATGAAGCTAATTTTTTAAATTATCTTAAGCAAAAAGTCTCTCATTTAAATCCCACAGATTTTAATGTAATGCTTGACATTGATGAAATACATTTAAAAGAATTTTTAGATTATAAAGGGGGCAATATAGCAGGAATGATATACGATTATACAAAATTAGCGTCTAGTGCTCAAGTATTTATGATAAACAGTCTCCAATCACCATACAAAGATGTTGCACATGTTCTCCCTGTAAAAACAATAACTTTTTTTTAATTACATAACTTTATAAGAAAAATAATTGTGCATTTAGAAAAAATTGGGTTTAATGTATTTTGCGTTATTACTGACAATAATGAAATTAATAGAAAAGCCATGTCACAATTTATTTATCCTCCTAAACTTCAATTTGTGTATCCTCATCCCGTTAATAAACAAAAACCACTATTTTTCATAATCGATCCAGTTCATCTTTTTAAATGCATTAGAAATAATTGGCTTAATCAAAAAGACAAAGAGAAATACATGTATTTTCCATCATTTGAAAACATAACAGACATTAAGGAATTCCATACAGCATCTTTTGATACTCTTAAATTTTTGTATGAGTGTGAAACAAACAAACTACTAAAATATGGCTATAACTTAACATTTAAATCTTTATTTCCATCTAGTCTTGAAAGACAAAATGTTAAACTTGTATTAAAAATTTTTAATGAGTTTATTATTAATGCCCTACTAGAAATTGGTGAAAAAAAAACAAATTCCACATTATAAAGACACAGCTGACTACATACAAATACATTTAAATTGGTGGAAAATTATGAATGTTAAATCTAAAAATGTTGGTATTCGGCGAAATGACCCTTTAAAAACACCCCTAATTTTTTCAGATGATGATGATAAATTGAAATTTTTATATAACTACTTGGATTGGTTGGAAGCCTGGGAAAATATGAAATGCACTAATGGGACGTTAACAAAACGAACACACAGTGCTTTAAAATTAACTACCAATGGTATAATTGAGATAGCGTCTTATTGTAAAAATGGACTAAATTTAAATTAAATTTTGCCAGGGAAATTCCAAACTGATGACTTGGAACTTAGATTTAGTTTTTATAGACAATTATCTGGTAGCAATTATCATATATCGATTAGGCAACTATTTGAATCTGAAAATAAACTTCGAATTCGGGCCAACATGAAATTGGGAATTTTAGGAAAAAAGAAACTGTACAAATATCCGATATTATTTTAAATGACCATATTGAAGATCTCAGCCAAAATATGAGAAGTGAAAACACTTTTAAAATAAATATAGATGATAATGAAATAGCAGAGGCAGAAGAATATATGCCTGTTTTGGTTTATATATCAGGTTACTGTGTGTTTTCTGTATTAAAAAAAAAATAAATGTGAAAGCTGCAAAGAAGAATTAACTGTAGACAAAGAGTTCGATTTGACTGAAATACATGATTTCATATTAAAATTTGATCGCGGTAAACTTTTTTCCCATCTCCCCCTGTTGTAAATGTAATATTATATAGCTATATAATTCTTAATAAAATACTAAATGAGAAAGAGGAGGAATTCCTTTCAAATGTTCAAATTAAAGAGAAATAACATTTAGAACATTAGAAAATTATATAACTAATCAAAATTTGTTTCAGTTTGAATCATTTTGTGAATTTCATCAAAATCCACAAGACATTTAAAAAAAAATATTATGGGCAGCAACGAACATATTTTTAAACAACTTTTGTAAAATGAAAAATTCAGTATGTTATGCTGAAAAAAAAGTCAAAAAAGAAAATTAAGTACATTAAAGTAATTTTTATTTATTTGTTGGTCTTGATGCAATGTATATAATAAATGTTTCTGATCAGCATATATTGTGTAATTAATGTATATAAATAAAATGTTACTTTTGAACATGTTTATGAGTATCAGATTTTTCTTTATCAGTTTTTTCTTTTATCAGTTTTTTCTTATATTTTAAAGTAAAATAAATAAAATATATTTGTTTTCAGCTGTGTGAAACTTCTAAAAATATAAAAATATATATTAAAGGTACAAAAAAGTATAAGATATTTTTCTTATATAATTAGGAAGAAGTAAAATTATATTTAGTTGAGAATCGATATTTAGATAAAAATGAAATCTTCATTGTATGATAAATTGTTTGAAAGCAAATGAAAATTTTTAAGAAGAAAGAGCTTGTAAAAGGTAAGTTTAAGTAGTAAAAATAAAAGGTAAGATTTTTTTTTAAATCTTAATTTCCTGAATCCGCTCACTTTAAAAAAATAATTATTTAGTTGAAATAAGAGAACCAAGTTACTGATATACACCACAAAAATATAAGCAAAGTAAATAAATGCAACTTGCATTGATAAAATGTTTTTTCTAAGACATTATCTTACATAATTGAAACATTTAAAGCAAGGCTCTTTATATTTTTAATATTTTGTATTAAAATTTAAGTTACTAAGACATTTTAAAGAATAAAAATAGTAATTTTTAAGAATTATTTTTAAAAATTCTTTTTATAATGTTTAAAAAATATATAATTTTACATATATTTTAATTATTTAGAAATACTTTGAAATAGTCTAAAATAAATATTATTCACCTGGTGATTGTTTTGTAACACCCATTTATTTTGAAGCCTATGATGCTGAAACTTAATTTTTAATGGGGTGACTTATTTGGCAAAATAAAATTGAAATATTAAGTAATTAAATTTAATTAAATTAAAAACAAACTTGATAATTTAATTTTTCAGAAATGAGCAATATATTTCTTCCATTCAGGTTGAGAAAGCCAAACAGGAAACAAAAGAATTAAAAAAAAAGGAATTAAAAAAAAGAATAAAAAACCTTGCCCTTGTTTCTATATTTAGATATTAACTGTATTAATTTTTACAAAAAAGTGACATATTGAAGAGAAAAATTGAAAACATAAGCTTTAAAAATGTTTTTACTGAAAATGCATACAAGGGGGGGGGGGGTGAGAATAGACGAAACTTTTTGAAAAAATAAAGTTGGGAAAAAAAAATCGACAAAAATTGAGGGATACCCATTTCAACAATCCAATATCGTAAGCATACGGAGAGGAAATATTTTCTTCGCTTTCCTTCCTAGCCCTAAGTGTAGTGACGTCACTGTGGGTTGAAATTGCCTTGTACTTCTCGTATGCCACGCTTGAGCCCAATAAAGGATCTGCAAAACGACATAAGATGCCCGCACGGAAAAAGGTTTAGGCCTAAATTCGAAATCGTTTCTGACCGGTTCCGGCCATACCAACATAAATACACGAGGCTGAAAATGGGTCAGGTCTTTAAACTTTCAGAACCGCGGCAGTCGGGTCTTATTTTTTTCTGCAGAGTTAGACCAAAACACACTTTTTTTGCTTCCCGGTCAAGCCTGGGGTGGACTTTGTTTTTCCTAGAGGTCTACACAAACCAAAATTTCCAAGCTCAGGCTCCGACCGGTATAAAAGCTAAATGCTTGGTATGAAATCGAAATAGCCCGTATGCATTGGCGGATCTAAGTAGGGAAGGCGACAAAGGGGCGATCGCCCCCTCTCCCTTGGGCTAATAAAAGTTACGAAAACTTGTCATCCTAAAAGTCCTGGGGCGAAGCACGAATCCGGCCCGGCACTGGTCGCACAAATTTAAATTCAAGAGATTTGGACTGAGCCAGTCCTTCTCTTTTTATCTGACCTTTATTTGAGCCGTGTTTTTGTATTACTTTTCTGCAGATTCTGGTCGGTCAGACGTCCTTTTTCTTCCAGGCCGATCCTGGCCCGAACTTCATTCTACTTTAGAGGTCTATACTGGTCAAAATTTCCAGATCGGGGCTCGGCACGGTATAAAAACTAAACGTTAGGTCCGCCTTTGAACTAGATAGTATCATAATGTTACTGGCCCGATTCCGACCCGTGTACTTCTTTAACATTTTTCCTACTGACAAAAGCTTCGCTGGCATCTTACTTATTTGTTATTCGGATAAATCACATGTAAGTTGTACGTTCCTTTAGAGAAATCTTTGAAATTTTTTTTATTTGATAATTTACTGAGATGCATTTTTAAAAATCTACTTTTTTTTCTTTATAGAGCTTTAAAATCGTGTTTTTTATCATTTTTTTTTAATTATAAACTGATATTCTTACTGGATTATCATTTGAATGTCTTTGTCATATTTTTGTGTGCATAATTGCCTAAAAAATCATAATTATTATTATTTTTCAGTACTCATGAAGTTCGAACATAAGCATTAATAAGAGTGCTTTATGGACAGTGATGAATACAAGGGCACGGCCCGGACAAGACATCCCCTTCCCGTAGTAATAAAATGTCCCCCTCAGAAAATTTTAAATATATATATTTTTTAATTTCAATGGTCAAAAAGTGCATTTTTTACTCTGGAATTCTGTAACGCCCCCCCCCCCCCTCCCCGTCCAGAGCCATAATAATCTCTCCGGAAAAAAACTGTCTGATTCAACATTATTTATCAATAATTTTTATTGCAAAGTGATTTGAGTTGCAAAGGATCAGAGAAAAATTGTGAATTTTGTTAAATAGCCGCAAATAAAGGCGAATTTCGTAAAATGTTTGTGAAAAAGACGCGAATTCCATTAAAGAAACTTGAATTATGTGAAATGCTTGCGAAAGAAACACAAATTTCAAAATGTAGCAAAAAACCCTCAAATTTTGTAAAAGTATTGTAGAGAAAAGGTGAATTTCTTCAAAGAATCGCAGAGAAAAGCGAATTTCGTTAAAAGATTGCGGAAAAACTCAAAAAGCGTCAAAGGATCAGGATAAAGAATGCGAATTTTATCAAAAGACTCAAGGCGATCAAAATCGGGTCAATCCGAACGCTTCTCACAAGAGCAAAAACACATTCCGAATTTGACCGAAACCCAAAATAATGTATGTAAATCTGTTCCAAATGAACTATACTCAGATAAGAAGTAAAAATCAATCCGACCAACAACAAAATTAATTAGTTAACCGTACCCAAACGCGACCCATAACAATAAATAAAAATAAACCCAATCAACAACAAACTAGTTGGATGTGTCAATCCCGAAACTTTCTTCTATCTCATAAGTACATTTTAATATTAAAAGAACAAAAAAAACGTGGTGACCCCAAAGTTACCCACTATCGAATTTCCTCTAACATTTGACCTAGCCTAATGAGATTCTGGTATCCAAAAAGCCTAAAACGCAAAATTTAATTAATATTCTGAGAAAATGAGCTTAGTATTGCCTCATGTCGGGTAATTTATGCTAAAACCTAATAAGCATCTATTGATGTCAAGACCTAACAGAATCTGAAATTTGATGGAATTTCGTCCATTAGTTCTTGAGATATAGTTATAACAAAAAATTTGCAAAACGTAGCACAGCAACACCATATCTTGGACAATTTATGCCAAAACGTAAAAAAGCGTCTAATTATTTTATGGTGTAAAAGAATCTGAAGTTTGATAAAATTCTGTGCATTAGCTCTTGAGATATAGCTAGTTTAAAAAAAAAACCGTGTAAAATATAGCACAGCAGCACCATCAGTTGAAGGATTTATAACAAAACGTAATCATCGTGTAATTATGTTATATGTCATTTTGTAACAAAATCTGAAGTTTGATGAAATTCTGTGCGTTGGTTGTTGAGATATAGCTATCGGAAAAATCGTGCAAAATGCAGCATAGCTGCACCACCTGTTCCAAGGTTAATACCAAAATGTAATTAGCGTCTAATTATGTTATATATTCTAGTGTAAAAGAAACTAAAATTTGATGAAGTTCTCTGCATTAGTTCTTGAGCTATAGCTATCGCAAAAATCGTGCATCATCGCAGCGCCACCTATAGGGCAGTTCACACCAAAACCTTATCAGTGGCTATGTATCTCAAGGTATCGCGGAATATGAAGTTTGGTGAAATTCTGTGCATTAGTTCTTGAAATATAGCTATCATGAAAATCATGAAAAACGTGGCCTAGCAGCGCCACCTGCTGGCCAATTTACACCAAAACTTAATCAGCGTCTATGTATATCAAGGGATCACAGAATCTGAAGTTTGGTGAAATTCTGTGCATTAGTTCTTGAGATACAGCAATCTTGAAAATCATGAAAAACGTAGTATAGCAGCGCCAAATGCAGGGCAATTTTCACCAAAAATCAATAGGCACTAATTCATATCAAGGTCTAACTGAATATAAAATTTTATTAAATTTCGAGCATTAGATCTTGAGATAGAGCGCCCACAAATTTTTTCTCACAGACAGACATTTTCTAAAAATAGTCAAAACGTGTTCAGGACCTTCTAAAACGTATAAATCCGTCGAAAACCGGAAGTCGAAAATTTTCATGAATCCAATACTTTCTTCTTGTAAAGATAGAAGAAAGTAAAAATAGAAGCAAAGCGGACCCAAGCCCGAACCACAGCAAAAAGTAGAAGTAAAACGACGCGCATTGAAAAAATAAACCCCGACCCGCGCATTAGATTGGAGTTTCCAAATTTCTAAATTCGCCCCGTCCTTTGCAGACTCGCCAGATCCGCCCTTGTTTGGGCGTGTCCATTATAGAACTTTTACTGCAAATAGTTTTTATCATCATAAATATTTATATATTTTTTTTTAATCGGATCAACCCGAAATTTTTTTGCAAACGTTAAAATGCAATCCGAAACTGACCCAAATCCGAAATAATGCATGTCAATCTGCCCAAAAATCAACGTACTAGGAGCACCTAGAAAGTAGAAGTCAATCCGACATGCAACAACAAAGTAGAATGCAATTGCACTTAAACCCGACCGACAGCAAAAAAGTAAAAGTCAACTGGACCCAAATGCGATCCAAAGAAGTACAGGATAACACGGGGACCTGTATGCGAAACTCAACTACGAAAACTTCAAATCATGCAAAATACTATTTTAAGGCAGATTGTAAATGCAACTACGTTCGTTCGGAATGATGTCATTCATAAAGATCTCAAAATTCGGCCAATTTCTCAAGTTATTAAAAAACTTGCTCAAAATTTCCATAGAGATCGTTTTCTTATACCCAACAATGCGTTGCGGTCAATAAAGCCATACAATATTAATGACTCAATTGGTAAAAAAAGACCACTTGTCATCCTAAGTCGAGATGATGGTTTTGCTCCACCTTCTAAACGGAGACGGCAAGAACCACCTTAAACGCATTGTTGTGGTTATTCTAAATTTTATTTCTTTATTTATATATTTATCCTCTATTTTAATATCTATTCTCATTTTTTGTTCTCTGTTTTATTATAATTAGTATTTCTGACATTGTTCCTGCCTATACATTTGGCATCGGATTTACATCTACTTTCTTAAAAATTAATAAATTATTTAAAAAAAATCCTATTGTATCGTTTTTTACTACTATTTATTCTTTTTTTTAATTCATTATTGTTTTATTTAATTTATATATATATTTAAATTCCATATATTTATCTGGCTCTGGGTGCTCCTTTCTATTTTTCCCTTACCCTCTGTTTGCTGCGACCAACCCAATGCTATGGAGTTTGTGTGCAAATTCCACCAATATGCTCAAGATCTATTGCATCAAGACAATTCGACTGATCACCATCGATGGGAAGTAAACGAGAGAATTGCGACTCTCGTAGGAATTCCAGAAGACATCTGCATTGGTTCATTGGTTCAACATGTAAATTGAGAAAAATATTCTCTTAAAAGTGAAAATAACAAAAATACAGTGTAAAATTTGCGATATAACATGCAATTAAATTGTTTAACACTAGAATGACGGAAGGGGCCAATCTGAACCCTAACGCTGTTTGCGATATTGTTTTTTCTATATCAATGACCTAAATATTTCGATATTGCATGACTTTTATTTACTTGGCTTCTTGACACTATATTTGAAATAAATTCTTTCAAACTTCAAAGGAATCATTAGTTTCAAATAATATACCTAGAATGACGAGAAGGGTCAAATTGCCCATCTTAACTTGCCCTTCTTATTGCATTCGTATTTTACCATTTCATTGTCGGAATGACCCTGTAAATATCATTCTGAATAATTGCTACCACAATTGCTAATAACTGCTGAGTCCACTGCTACTCTGACAAAAAAAAAAAAAAAAAAAAAAAAAAAGTAGAAAAAGAGAAAATGTAATTTGAAAAAAGAAATTATAAGATGAAAAGCCAGAAAAAATCATAACAATAATAAATATAAATATATATAAACAATTGTTATAATTTCACAAAATTTGAATCCATCATGCTAGATTTGTACTAAGGGAAGGGGTGTGGTGGAGGGTATACATAAGTACATGCCGTATATCTTCTGGATTTTTTTAAAGGTGCTCTGCATACTTTTTATTTCTGAAATAAAGCTATAGCATATAAGGCGTGACAATCATGAGTTTAGTTTATACACTCTGGTTTTATTACGACTGCAACACTGTTTGTACCAGTCATTGTATTCAAGGCCATTGCTAAGACTTTTTTTTGAAAAGGGAAAGGAGAGGAGCTTAAAATGCCAAGTCTGATTTCAGTATTTACCAACTAATTTTATTAATTTTTATTATCAAGTTACGCAATTAGAAAATGTAATGTAGTTTTTATTTGTAAAATATTTAATAATATTCCCAATTAGACTTGTAACTTTTGCCAAATCTATCAGAAATAAAAATGTCTATTGTAGTTTTTATTAAAATGGTAAACAAATTTGCCAATTAAGTTAGTAAATTTGTCAAGGGTAAAACAGCATTCGCAAATGGTTGTGGGGAAAGTCCCCCCTCATGTCCATTTAGGGAGGGCCCTGATTTTTCCTATAAATTTAAATTTTAACAAATTTATTTCACAATTTTTTAATTTTTGAAAATTTTTTTTCTATAATAAATGTTATATTTTTATGATTTATTTATTTTTTGCTTTATAAATAATATATGTATATGAAAAACCATGAATGGAAAGATACTTAAAAAAGTAGAACAATAAAAAATAATGTACAAGTAACATTTTTTATTAAAAGCAAAAAGTTGTTTTATTTCTTTGTTCCATATCAGTATTAATATGACATAATGAACACATTAGAAAATTGACATTTAACAATTATTATTATTGTAAAAATACATACATAGGACTGTGAAAATATAATATTATCATTTTATGGGGGGGGGGGGTAGGATTTGGCATATGATAATATATATCTATGGGGAGGAGCATTTGTCTTTTGATATAATATTTAATCCAATAAAAATTTTCACCCTTTATTTGAAAGTTGACCTTTTGTTTAAAATAGCAAGTTATCTTTTTAAAGCCTTTTAACTTTTTTTTATGAAAGTACAAAATTTTTATTAAAATCATTAAATTATTATCAAATTATTTAATTCTAAAATATGGAATATCCCAACGTTTGGCATTCCTATTCTTCTTCATATGTGTATATATATATATCTATATATATATTAATCATGGTTTGAGAAACCTTATGTGAAGTACATTTGAAAAGAAGCTTGAATTTACTAATAAATATAAGAGAAGAAGAGGGAATGTTGTTCACCTGTTTTGTAGACAAGAATTTCTATCTGCCCACCATCTCTCCTCCTTTTGGGGCAAGTCAAACAGGACTTTATTGCTGTTAAATGCATTATGCAACAAAAAGCTATTATAAAATACTTTTTAAAAGTAATTATTTCTTTTAAGTGTTATTTGATATAATTTTTTTTCATATATAAATTATATTTTATTGACTTCTCTTCATTTGAATCATAAAAGTCTGCAAAAAATAAATGAAATCAGTTTTGTATATCACTTGTAACAAAACAAATAAAATCTAGAAATCACAAAATTTTTTCATTTTGATAACAATATCATTACCAGGGGGGGTGGCTTTAAGTGATGATAATGTATGATATCTGAAGTGGGGGAGGGGGATCCAAAATTACCAAAACAGTAGATATTTTACACTTACTTTACCAAAAACTGTTACATTACATTTTCACTGCCCCTAAAGGGAGAAGTGTTTTATTATTGCATATTTTTATATAAAATTTTTTAAAAGGTGAAAAGCGACACCCAGTTTAAAGGGTCGAGGAAAAAACGAATTGAAAAAGGGATAACTTTTACTGTTCACATCCACTTTCAGAAATAGAATTCAGCATTTTTTTTTTTTTTTTTTTTTTTTTTTTTTTTTTTTTTGTAGAAAATGTGTAATTTGCTTTTATGAGTATAGAAGAATTTAAAAAAATTTACACTGAATTTTCTTCAATAGTATGTAAAGTACCATTAGACTATAAAGGGTTAATAAATAAATCTAAAAAAGTTACTTTATAATTACTAAATCCTTCTTCTTTTTTAATAAGAGATAGATGGCATATATAATGGCATAGATGGCAGCACCATTAAATTTAATTTAAAGATTATTACAAATGGAAAATATTTCTTTTAAATCAATTTACAAAATTTAGCCAAAATCATTAGAATTATTTCTTGGTGAAACTTTGCATATACATTTTCGTATTGTAATGCAACATCAAGAAAGACTGGGCTTAGCTCAGTCAAAAAATAGCTTAAAGCTTAACTCAATAAAAAAATACATTTTCGGCAGATTAACAATAACATATTGGTGCGAAATTTGATGATGTTACTTCATTTGATGCCAAGCCTTATTGGTATTGATAATTTTGAAAATCAAATTTCAGGCCACATTTAGCAATATGTTGCCAGCTTTCCACTTTCGATGGTTGCCAACTCTTCAACAAAGTAATAACTGTTTCAATCTTCATTTCCATTAAAAGGCAATGACCAACTCATCGTATCTTCCCAACCATGTGACCTATAACAATGATCTCGTATCTCAAAATGGTAGGGCACAAGATTAAATCAGAGATCATCATAGACGCTTTTCAGATAAAATTGTCAAACACACAAGATTTGGCCATATTATGATCTATGACGATCCTCCCTTGGCGACCATTTTGGTCTTCTTTAAATGCATGCTAAGCACTGCAACATGCTACTTTTTCTCTTAAATTAATTTACATTTACTTGCTCAAACCTTTGCCAAAACAGAAGATTCTGACAGAGAAATCAATAACTTGGTATTTGGTATTACTTGATAAACCCGTCGACCAAAAAATTATTGCCAAGCAATAGGATTAAATGCCAACAATGGCATATCGTAAATGTAGCATTGCGTCATCAAGTGATATTTTAAGTCCACGTTTTATTTGCATTTTTATTAATATTTTGTTAATGTATTTTTTCTGCAGTTGTTCAGATAAAAAATATGTCAATTTGTGTAATCTGGCGAGCAGTTTGGCGAAATTGCCCGATGGGATAACTTAGTATATTTATGTTCACACATTGTCTAAAATACAAAACTTTCATTTAAAATTGAAATATTTAAAATTTGTGGCTTTTGCTTATTTTGTAAAAGAAAAAAAAAATAATGTTAACCATGACACTTAATTTTACATCAAAATATTTTTTTAATTTACTATGCAAAAGATAAAAAAATATTATCTGGTAAGTTAAAAAATGGTATTAGCAAGTTTTATGCTTGTCTAATATAAAAGTACCAAGAATTTTTTACGGTCATGGGAACTTTTATGTAGCTTTATTGAAAAAGTAAAATTGGATATTTTCATCAAAAGGAAGCTTTGCATATGAAAATTGAAGATGTATATGACAGTGACATGCTTTGGAAATGAATTTTCAATAATATAAATGAAATCATAGCGATGGGACAGTATTTGATGATTTATTCCCGGCATTTGCTAAAGGTGCAAAATGGCTGCTTGATATATAAAAAAAGCAAAGTGGTCAATCTGGGACTATCGATGATAGTCATATGATTAGGCTATTTATAAAGAGATGATAGGAGGCAATATTGCCATGTCAAAAAAAAATATATATTTGATGATGTAGCACACAAACAAGAAAGAAAAAAAAACCTAGAAATAAAGTACTTGCTTATAAAACTATTATTTATGAATTGACTAAACATGCTGAATCAATATTCAATTAATTATTTACAATAAAAGACTAAGCTCATGCTGGGTTCAAAGAATACATGATAATGAGACACGCTTCATCTATATCTTTTGAAAATTATTTTAAGAAGAAAATTTAAGAAATAAGGTTTTTTTTCCAAAAAATATTTTCAAAATACTTTTCTTATATTTTCAAAAGTGTTACTTCAATAAAGCCTTTCCTATCGCGTAACATGTTGAGGTGCAGTTTATCATATTCAGGTTAAATTAAGTTTTAATTTTAGGGGAAAGTTACTTTACAAATAACAAAAATTAAAATGTTTTACTGAAAATTAACGAACATGTCTGGTGTATTTGCTTTTTATCAAAATGACAAATGCGACAATCATGGAAAAATTTTACAATTTTTTATTTTATTACTCAATGATAAAACAGAAGAGATTTGATAACCATAAATGCAACGACATATAGAGAGTTCATACTCAATTTTAAGAAAAAAAAGCAAGAGATTTTTAAGAGGTATCTGTTTAGTATGAGACAAAGTTTTTTAAAACAATGGTTATCAGATAATTTTTTGGAAAACATATTGTACAAAGAAAAGATTTTCTCCTATTTCAATCATGAGTTGTCTTTCTAGCTGACAATGTCCAGAAATTTCTGTGAAGTACATTTCAGAAACACAAGGGTTTTATCCTGTATATGTCAAAAGATGCCTTCTTAGATGATCACTGTGAGAATAACCTTTGGAACATATTTCACAAACAAAAGGTTTTTAACCAGAATAAATAAAAAGATGTCATCTTAGACTACTACTCTGAGAAAATCTCTTCGGACATACTTCACAAGCAAAAGGTTTTTCTCCTGTATGTGTCAGGAGATGCTTTCTTAGATCAGTATTCTGATAAAAATCTTTGGAACATATTTCACAAACAAAAGGTTTTTTCCTGTGTAAATGAAGAGATGGGTTCTTAAAGTACTTATATCAGAAAATTCTTTAAAGCATACTTCAGAAACAAAACGTTTTTCACCTGTATGTGTCAAGAGGTGCTTTCTTAGATCAATATTCTAAGAAAATCATATTTAAAAAACAAAAGGTTTCTCTCCAGTATGCATCAAGAGATGGGTTCTTAAATCACATTCATTTTGAGAAAATCCTTTGGATCATATTTCACGAATTAAAAGTTTTTCTTTTGTATGTGTCAAGAGATGGGTTCTTAGACTACTATGCCGAGAAAATCTCTTCGAACATAATTCACAAGTATAATGTTTGTCTCCTGTATGTGTCAAGACATGCTTACTTAGTTCAGTATTCCGAGAAAAACCTTTGAAACATATTTAACAAACAAAAGGTTTTTCACCAGTATGAATCAAGAGATGCCTTCTTAGACTACTACTCTGAGAAAATCTCTTTGGACATACTTCGCAAGCAAAAGGTTTTTCACCTGTATGTGTCAAGAGATGCTTTCTTAGAATAGTATTCCGAGAAAAACCTTTGGAACATATTTCACAAACAAAAGTTTTTTCTCCAGTATGCACCAAGAGATGGGTTCTTAGTTCAGCATTCCGGGAAAATCGTTTTGAACATATTTCACAACTAAAAGCTTTTTCTCTTGTATGTTTCAAGAGATGGGTTCGTAGATTACAATGCTGCGAAAATCTCTTGGAACATACTTCACACGCAAAAGGTTTTTCTCCGGTATGTGTCAAGAGATGGGTTCTTAAAGTACTTTTTTTAGAAAATCCTTTAAAGCATACTTCACAAACAAAAGGTTTTTCTCCTGTATGCGTCAAGAAATGGGTTCTTAAAGTACTTTTATCAGAAAATTTTTTAGAGCATACTTCACACACAAAAGGTTTTTCTCCTGTATGCATGAAGAGATGCCTTCTTAGATCACTATTCTGAGAAAATCCTTTGGAACATATTTCACAAATAAAAGGTTTTTCTCCTGTATGTGTCAATAGATGCCTTCTTAGATGACCATTACAAGAAAATCCTTTGGAACATATTTCACAAACAAAAGGTTTTTCACCTGTATGCACCAACAGATGCCTTCTTAGATCACCATTAAGAGAAAATCCTTTGGAACATATTTCACATACAAAAGGTTTTTCACCTATATGCACCAACAGATGCCTTCTTAGATCACTAGTAAGAGAAAATCCTTTGGAACATATTTCACAAACAAAAGGTTTTTCTCCTATATGCGTCAAGAGATGTTTTTTCAAAGTACTGCTATCATAAAATTTCTTTGAACATATTCCACATACAAATGGTTTTTCTCTTGAGTGAATGGCTTTTAGATGCCTTCTTAGATAACTGCTCTTAGAAAATCTTCTGGAGCATACTTCACAAATAAAACTTTTTTCTCCTGTATCAGTGGAGAAATGTTTTTCTTTATCCTTATTTTGAGGAACAATGTGCTGTTCGCTAGAGCAACAATTTTCTTCTGCAATCGGTGACATAATTGCATATGAAAAAGTTTTGTTTTAGGTGATAACAGAAACTTCTTCAAGGAATCAGTATTCATCAATTTGTTGCCATTTTGATCCAAGGAAATGACTTATTGAACTTCAGTTGAAAAACTTTTTAATTACCTTTGAATCTGAAAACACAAAGAAAAGTAATAAACAAGAAATTTTTAGACAAGCTGTATTAAATTTTAACTCTAAATTAATTAGCAGATTTCACAAATTTCATTTCTTTAAACTGCACGAAATTCATTCATTGAATTATCATATTATATATTCTAAAACATATAGACCTGACTAGAGTATAGATACATATGTTTGTTTATTAGTCGAAACGTTGACTTTATTCCACCTGCAGTAAAATACCGTTAATCCGCTCCCCCAAACGTGACGAAAAATCGTACAATAGTTAGAGGGGGCGCTTATACGGGATTTTTCTGCGATCGTTCAACAAAATTTAGAAGAATGAATCATGATGAAATGAATGAATCATAAATTTTGATACTTGAAAAAATTTGGGTTTTTTAAAAAAATAACGTAAATTCTGTCGAAAAAACGCAGAAAAAAGGAGAAATTTGTAAAAAAAAAAGTCAAAACAAGCATGAAATCAATTAAAAAATCTCGAAAATGTGCACATTTCATCAAACGTTCATGATTCATTCATTTCATAATGATTGATCCCATTCTCAATCGCCTTTGAGAATGGGAAGGGAGGGTGCGTTCTCGGGATTTTTTGTAAATTTAAAATTTTTTATAAAGTGGGGAGGGGGCGTTTGATCGGGAAGGGCAGATTAACGTGATTTTACGGTACATCTTTCTACGGTGTTTATGAGATAGGGGGCTGTACATACATAACATTATCAGTTTGTTTATTTGTTTGTCTGTCAGTCTGTTTGCTTCTCTGTCTGTTCATTTGTTTGTTGGTTTGTTGATCTGTCTGTTTGTTTCTCCTGTGCCACCTACTTTTTAATCAAGTGTAGTTTATGAGATAAGGGACTTTACATATACAATATTTTCATTTTAGGGGAAAAGGGGGGTTGTCTGACACTTATATTGTGAGATATTTCTAGGAGGAGAGGAGATTCCTCTTTTGATATCAATATCATTTTTGATCCAACAATTTTGTGATGTGATACACTAAAACTCTTAAAAGTTGTGGATTTGAAAGTGAAACTTTCAGATCTGTTTTTGAAGTAACAACTACTGAACTGTGGAACAAGTCCTTGCAAAATTCACAATTTTTTTTTTCAATATTTTGCATGCATGGATTTAATATCATTAGGCTATATCATATTGCTAGAAAATCTTCCAGCCAGCAAAATGCAACATACAGTCGAAAATTGTTTGAATAAAATTTATGAAACTGCAAAAATAGTCAATTCCTGTTACTTCAGTGCATTTTTATAATATATTTTCCTATAGAATTAAGAAATGAATTCAAGGGAGGAAACTTTAATATAGAATAGAACTTACTTCAAAATCATTTGGAAAGTTGTAATACATAACTATATAATAAAAAAGAAAAAAAGTTTTCAGCATATTTTTATATTCTGCGGTTTTTGAAGGCTACCTAAAAATTCACTTGCAAGTGTTGAGAAAAAAAAATGATGCATTCCCCAATATTGGGAATATACACTTTTAACGGCAGGTTCTATCCATTTTGACCAATGTTATGTATCATTTGTATTGTATTCTTTATTTGTACAACACATAAAATTTATGCCAGGAATATCCTTACTTGCGAAATCTTAAAGTTGTCAGGGAGTGATTATGTGGTTCTCGTAGGGACTTTCATCCGTATTCTCGCCTCATGCGGAATCAGAATATTGTACTAAATTCAGTAATTCTGGCTGTTATTCTGAAGATGAGCGATTCTCCCCTCGAAATCCGGAATTCAGGCATTTTGAATATGCAGAATGTCTGTTAGCTTTTCCGGCTGCTCAGAGGCAGGTGGAATAAATAACCTTAAGAATGCGGAATAAGCATTGGCGGATGTAAACAGATATTGTATGTTAAATATTTATTGTGTTAATAATAAATTGTGTGAATAACATTATTTGTCAATATTTTTTTTTTATTTATTAATCCCTGTTTTAGAATAAAAATGTGAATGTTTTCCCGCAAATTGGTTTACATTATTTACTCTTATCTCCCGAAATAAAGGTAAAGGTTAATTTATTTTGTAAAATGGTTTAAAAAATATATTATATTTTAGATTATGCTTTTTTACACCCTATATTTTTTATGTATTCAGATTTTATGTAGTAAATTTATATATTTAATGCTATATAAATATTGATGTGCCATTAGAATTGTTTAAATGACTTGGTAATATTTGATGGCATTTATTTAACATTATCCAACTTTCTTATAAGTTTTGAAAATTTCGTTTTATTAAACTGAACTTAATATTTCTAAATGGGCTTTTTAGTTACATATAAATTAAATAGCTGTGCTCCAAGTATGTTTATATATGTATGTAATATTTTGTATGATTGTGTTTATTTATTTTTATTTTATTTTAAATTATTATTCAACTGTACACTAATAAATTACAGTGGCTTCATCTTTTTAAATTTCAATACCTAATAAGCGTTGTGCTCAACAGTTTTACAATCAAACTCTCATGTGATATTTTTCAAATTAATTTAAATTTTATAAAGGCTACAATAGCAGTGTATCTAAAGTATTTATTTATAATCTAAAATTATTTGTATCAAAGAGGGTTGAAAATTTGATTTTGAGCTAATGAATAGAAATGCTCACATGATGTAGAGCTTTGTAAATTAGAAAAAAAAAAAAAAAAAAAAAAAATGCAGACTTGCTAGAAGAATTTTTTGTATTATTTGTAATATCCAAATAATATTTTGCAAATATAACACATGCTATATAATTATTTTTTAGTAAATGACTATTTCTTTATGTGATAACTAAAGTTTACATTTTTTTGTTATTACTTTAATTATTTTAAGAGTTATCCTTCTGTTCTTATTTTTAATGCTCATCCTACTTTAAAAAAGTAGAAAGATTTCTAAAACTTTTTTTTCACTAAATTAATGCACAACTTATTGTAAATAAAACAACTGAATTTTATTAAAGGCTTTTACTTGCAGAAAGAATATTTTCCTATATTTTTTCAGAATGAAGTTATGTTAGGACTTACTTGTGCTGTGTAAACATTTATTATTTATTTTATAATATGTTTAAGTCTTTATTTAATATTTATAATATACAATAAATCATCAAATGAACAATTTGAGGTTATGATATAATTAAAGCTATTTTGATAATGAATTCAAAACTTTGAGTTTTTTACTTCAAACTATTTACTATAAAACAATCTGAAAATAGACTGAATAATGATTGCTTTTCTGGAAACAAACATTCTGAGTTCTCATGTTCTATCAATATAACGGGTCTGTTGATTATATTTTTTAAATTTTAATGTTTATGTTGCACATTGACGATTGCAGATAAAGGGTTTTTTTATTATCAGTATCATTATATCTACATTAAATTATTTGTAAAATTCAGGCAAGAATTATTTAATACAATATGTTGTTAAGTAATACTGTGTTTAGATTACTAAAATCGTTTCTTACTTCAACATGGTATCTAATTGAGGTTTGGTTTTATCTATAAATTCTTGTTAGTAACTTATGCTGAACTTATTATATGCTCAATAATTCTAAGTAATTTTCCTTATTCTGTGATGAAAGAATACCATCCACTCTTATTTTGCAAGTTATTTTTTTTTCTTTCTTAATACAGTGAAAGTTGGGTATAGGTTCTAATGACGTTATATTGTTTTTAAGTTTGTTTGTTTTTTTTTTGGGGGGGGGGAGGATTTGTTTATATAACACTGGCATCTGGCTAATCAAAAAGCACCCTTTTTTCCCCTTTAAACTGTATTACTTCAGTTTTTTTTTTTTTTATGATTTTACGATATTAAATGTTTAGTGGAATCTTGTATTTTTTAAGAAACACAAAAATATTTCTTACATGATGAAACCCTACAATTGTAATTAAGTATTTCTTACTTTCTCTTTTAGTTTTTGTTCACTCTGAAGTATGTGCAAGAGTGTGAGAACTAGTGACAAGAATTATGAGTTATAATGTTCAACTGGTGCCACTTTTTAAAAGCATTGTGAGGTGTAATTTGTTCTCTGCTTTTGAGTGTGGACCTGCTAGACTGAAATCCTGGAAAGCACAGAAGTTTGATGTCAATGGACAACAATGATTTAAAACTCTTAGTTGTTTTTAATCCAATGATGTTTAAAGATTGTTACCAAATTCCTTTTCAAGAAAGAAAAATAACTAAAAAAATTTATTATTAGAATTTAATCCTGTTATTTGTAGTAACTCTGGTAGCTATTCAAAATTTTTCATTATTTAAAGCTATAAAAATTAAATGGTACTACTCTGTTATCCCGTCGACCAACATACTATCGCCAAATTATGAGATTAAATGCCAATAATGGATGATCGTGAATGTCAATTCAATGACATTAAATACAATACACGTGTTTAAAACATCATTAAGTGATTTTTATTTCGACTTTTTATTTGTATTTTTATTAATTTTTTACTAATTATTTGTTAAAATAAAAATTATGTCAATAGATATAATTTGGCTATTAGTTTGGCGATTTGTATAATTTGGCGAAATCGGTTGATGGGATAACAGAGTAGTACCAATTAAATATTTTGTAAGTCTTTTTTTAAATAAAACTTAACAGTTATTTAAACTTAGTTTTAAATTGGTATTTTTTGCATTGAATTTAAATAATACATTTTATTTATCTACTTTAAAGCTATATATGAATTACTGAACTACTACCTCTTGCCCCTTTTGCACTTATTAAAACTTCTTTTCCAAATTTAAAATGTGATTACTCTTTTTACTTACTTTAATATAAATTGCATTTAATTTTCACAAAACATATAAATTTTGTAAGAGCTAATGTATTTCATGAAGAAGTGTTGTGACATTTAAGAATTTGAATATTATTATTATTTTTTTTTTTTCAAATACATCCTTTACCTTTTTTACATGTAAAATTGGGATAAAATAAAAATTCTTTAAGACTTTTCTCAAGTCTCTTGCTCAATTCATATAAATGGGTTTTACATGCATAATTATTCAATCTGCTTAAATTTTGTATATATGTTCATTCCAATACGGTGTTTCCTTGATTAGTTTTGGAAAATTCATTGATTAAATATAAAGGTGGAGGGGAGCTATCCTCCTTAATTTATATAAATGGGTTTTTCATGCAGAATAATCAGATTTGTTACAAATTTTGTATATAGGTTGATTATGACAGAGAATTTTTCTGATTAGCTTTGTTGGTTAAATATAAAGGGGGGGCAGTACAGTAATCTTCTCCTCAATTTAAGTAAATTGGTTTTTCATGCAAAATTATCTGATTTGCTAAATATTTTGTACATAGGTTCATTCTGACATATATGAATATTAAAAAAAAAAAAAAAAATTCTCCCAAATTGGATAGCTGAAGTAGATCTATGCAACAACCATCTTTTGATTTGTTTAAAGACATTTTTAATTAAGTGGAACCTGTTCTGATATAGGAATTTTCCTAATATGAATAAAACTAACCAAAATCGAAGAAGTAAAAAGGAGTCTTGTTAGAGATTGTCCTCAGCTATCCTATGCGAAACAATCATTCAAAAATTTTAAAATCAAAACACGAAATTTGAAAATAATGCTCCCATAGAATTAATATTAACATTCTCAACTTTATTTTACATGACTGAAGTAAGCTCTTAAGAGCCTACACTAGTCACGGAAAGAAATACTCATGCTAATGTTATACTTATGGGAATATTATTTGGATTTCTTATATCAATTTGATTTTTTTTCCTTTTAAACATATGGTATACTTGAAGTCGATAACTGTTACTGTAGGGGAGAGTGGGGATACTTGAGCCACCCCTATTATTTCTACAGTTGGTTAATTTTTCTTTCTAAAACTGGCAATATGGTAACACATTTATAGTTCTAAACATGTAAAAAAGAAATCACATACCTTGCTACCATTTTGAAAGTATGGTGATTAATAGTTGTTTTTCCCTATCTAAAGTAAATATTTAGGTGCATGTTTTTTTTATTTTTTTTATTAAAAGTTTTGTTTAAAGTTCATCATATGGATAAATTTAATAAGTATAATTTCAATTGTATTTTGAATCTAAACTAGTTCAAATAGCTTTACTTAGTAAAACTCTGATTAACAAAAATGATGGTAATGGGAATATTTGAGCCATGGTTCAACCATCCTCACTAGGAAATTAGACATGGATGAAACAAACAAAAAATAAAATTGCGTCCTTATATTCACTATTTGATAATTTTTTCTTAAAAAAAATGACTTAGAAAAAAAATGTTTAAAAATGTATATTTTTTAATGAAAATATCCATTTTATTTTTCATTTTGACTAAAAAAAAATAGCCTGTTTAGATAAATGTAAACATAGTCTAATAATTAATTTTTATTACATTAAAGAAAATTTTAAACTATTTTAAAAATCATAATCTCTAATACTTCATTTAGTCAGGTCCAACATATTCGTCGATCACCAGCTATAAAGACAAAAAAATATCGCATTACTAGCTTTGTTTTCTCAATTGGTTTTGAAAGACTTTATGTATCATAATTTATCATCCTGTAAAATATTTGTGCAAAAATAAAGCGAAAAAAAATACTTTTGTAGATTTTTTTTCCGTACTGGCTCAAGTATCCATTCACCATGGCGATACTTGAGCCACAATGTAAAAAAAAGTAAAAATTAATTAGACATAGAAAAATAGTTTAAAATTAATTGAAAGTGGTTTTCAGTTGAAGAAAAATTATCAAATTTTCATTTTCAATGTTTCATTTTGTACTAAGAAATTATAAAAAATTTAAAAAAATTAAAATTTAAAAAGTGGCTCAAGTATCCCCATCTTCCCCTATATACATTTGTAGTACAGTTTACTCCTTCAAATCTGTAACCCTGAAACCCGCACATAATTTATTGGATGTAAACAATGAACATTCAGTACAGATATAGGGACAATGAGTTTTTCAGTTCATATATCATTTCCATATACCGTATTTTCCGGGAATAACGCCGCACCGAGTATAACGCCGCACTTGGTTAAAAAAAAAAACTAGTTTAATGTCGCACCGGGTATAAGGCCGCACCGGGTGTAACGCCGCACCGGGTATAACGTCGCGCCGGGTATATTCCCACATTCATTATTAGAGCAATGAAATAAAATGAACTGATATAAAGTAAAACATTTTGATCTTAAATAAATAACTTATCTTTTTTTTTGTTGTACAGTTTTTTCAATGAAACCAGAACCTCATTCATTCGCTGCGCCATGATTCCCGTTAATTTTTGGTAAATTGATAACATTCAGCTTAAATTTTGCAGGGTAGTTGCGGCGCTTACAACTCACATCTGAAGACATATTTAAGATAAAACTTACCGTAAAATACCGTTAATCCGATCCCCTCCCTAAACGTGACGAAAAATCGTAAAATAATTAGAGGGGGCGCTTACACGGGATTTTTCCGCGATCGTTTCACAAAATTTGCAGGGATGAATTATGATAAATTGAATGAATCGTGAATCTTTGGATGAATCATAAATTTCGATACATAAAGCAATACTTGAAAAAAATTGCGTTTTTTTTTAACATAAATTCTGAAAATAAAAAAAAACGCAGAAAAAAGAAGAAATTTGTCAAAAAACCCCAAAAAAGCATGAAATCAATTAAAAAATCTCGAAAAAACGCGCATTTCTAAAGATTCATGATTTATTCATTTCTTAATGATTCATTCCTTTCTCAACCATTATTTTGACATAATTTGTACTTTTTTAGAGATTTTTTGACGTAATTCGCGTTTTTACTGCAATTTTCCGTCGAAATGTGGGTTTTTTGGTGATACTTCGGCGAAATTCACAATTTTTCCGCGATTCTTTAAAGAAATTTGCAGTTATTTTTCATGATTGTTTGGCGAAATTGGCGTTTTTTCACCAATTTTTTTGGAAAGGAGGTGCTTTCTCGAGATTTTTTGAAAATCTCAAATTTTTCATAAAGTGGCGAGGGGGCGGATTAACGATATTTTACGGTATATCAGTAAATTAAATTCAATTTTAAGCATCAGATTCTTTAACCTTAAAAATATAATTCCACGTGCATGTGTATAATTACGGCGAAAGCAATGAAAGTTTAGATTTGCCGATCTGTTTTCAAAAGTTTTAAATTAATTAGTCCAATTTACAAGCCGCACCTAGTTATTGGCCGCACTTTTGTTTACAAAACAAAAAAATCTAGTTTAACGCCGCGGCGTTATTCCCGGAAAATACGGTATATAGTACAATAAATGAATATAAGAAAATAAATATAAAAAAACATAAAAAATTAAAATGAATGGTACTTTTCAATTACACAAACTCCATTATTGCCAAGCATAATAACTGCTGCAAAATGGAAATCATGTGAATTGAAAATTTGAAAATTAATAGAAAAACATTATAGATAAAAAAGTGAGCATTTTAAAAATACAACATTTGAAACTTTTATAGATACAGTAGACTCCCTCAAATTTGCACACAACTTACGGGTGTAAATAATGAATCACTTTAGATATAGGCACAAAATTTGACTTTTTTAGCTTTATATCAATTCCATTTATATTTTAATCTGTAATTTTTGTTAATATTACTGAAATCACATTTTTACATGAAGGAAGAATAAATTTATTTCTAAAAAAGTTAATAAGTTCAAGATTTTGTTGAAATCACTGATAATCACAATCTTCTTACAAAATATATTTGTGTATTAATCAAGTTTTTTTGGTTAAACGTGTAAGTTTTATTTTGGTTTAGTCTGGCTAAACATGAAATAAAACTTCCTTATTTTATGATTTTGATGTGAATTAATAATGTACCTTTATGAGGACAATTTCATTGAAGAATTTGGGAAAAATACATTTTATACTTATAATGTATACTTAAAAATGCATTATTAACATAACCTTTACTCTAATTTTAATAATTTAAGAAATTATCTACATTTTTATTATTTTAGTTCATTACTTATTTGAAAATTTTGTTATATTGTAAGCATACATTATAGTTTTCATAGCATTGATAATTACATTCATATTACTGCTTAAAAAATGTAAACACTGCAGCAATGACAAGAAATCCACACAACTTGTGGTCCCAAGCTGTGTAGATTTGAGGGTGTCTACTGTATTATACATATAGTGTAGCATCTTTAATCCAGACATCTATAATCAAGAAAATTTTGTAATCCAGACATTTCGGTATCTTTATTCGTTTTTGTTTTGAATTAAAGATAATAAAAAGCGATAGCGTATGTATACATATGCTCCATAGCTCATATATAAATGAAATCGAGAAACTGGCAAAGAAATTGAAAATATTACATAATAACACAATTTTTTTTTAAATTTTTAAACTGTAAGAACTTTTTAAGTTACATGTGTAATAGTCTTTTTATATACAGTCAAAGATCTATAATCCGCAGAAGTTGAGGCCAAAAGTCGATTGGATTTTGGAATATTATGAATTATAGAGTATTATGAATTATGCATAATTTCATTATTCTTAGAAAGCATTTAAATTTTATAATCAGTATAATATGACAAGTTAAATATGAAATCTAATAACTAATATAATATGCTATTCCAAAAAATTCATTTTTAAACTCATTTTATTAAAAAATTTATATATATGCGCATTTACATAAAAATAATTACATACAATCCATAATACAGTTAATTTTTTACTGTTAATAAAATAAAAGAGTTATATTACGAAAATTAGATCTTAGGAATTTTTTTTATAATTTTTTACTATTGTGTTAAAAAATCATTTTTGGATCACTAATTTGAAAGTTTTCTGAACTGTTTATGTAACTGTTAATGTAACTTTATAAATGTCTGTTACATTTATAAAGTAACAGAAATTGTAGAAAATTGCAGATTATGGGTGTGCGAATTATTGATCCTTGACTGTATTAAATTTAAAAAATTCATGACTAATGGTAATTTCAATATTTTTTTTCCAAAGATAATAAGGTTTCGCAAAAATATTGCAAAATTGGATTTTTATTATTGTTATTTCTCATATGTACTTAACTTATGACTGCCTTTGATACTTATACTTGCTATATATTTAATTTTTTATAAGATTAGCAAAATCACAATTTCAAATACGTTAATGTAATTACAGTCGAGGATCTATAATCCGCGGACCCATAATCCGCAATTTCCCATAATCCGCGTTACTTTACGAATGTAAACAATGAAATAAACAGTTAAAAAAATTACAAATCCGTGATCCAAAAATGATTTTTTTAACAAATAATAAAAAATGTAATAAAAATCAAAATAAAACATGTATTTTTTTAAAATTTACTCTTTTATTTTATTAACAGTAAAAAACTAAACTGTATTATGGAACACACCTAAGCTTACTGAACGTTCGAAATGCCGACTTTCCATTTGTAGCTATTTCAGTTTGTGCAAGTTCAGGAGAGTAATAGTAAACAGAGCACCAGCTGAGAACTAAATATTATACTGTAAAATACCGTTAATCCGCACCCCTAAACGTGACGAAAAATCGTACAATAGTTAGAGGGGGGGCGCTTACACGAGATTTTTCTGCGATCAACAAAATTTACAGGAAGGAATCATGATGAAATGAATGAATCGTTGAATGAATCGTTGAATGAATCATGAATTTTTATACTTGAAATTTTTTTTTAACGTAAAATCTTGAAAAATCGCAGAAAAAAGGAGAAATTTGTAAAAAAAAAAGCCAAAACAAGCAAGAAATCAATTAAAAAAATCTCGAAAAAACGCACATTTCATTAAAAATTCATGATTCATTCATTTCAGGTTTTGAAACAAACAACACTCGACTCTTATTTTTGTTAAACAAAAGATTTCTTAAATAATATTCATAGTACTATTTCATTATAGTATACTGAAGTAATTACCATTTATTTTACTTTGTGTTGGTTATTTTTTGTGCATAATTTGTTCTCATTTTTTTTATACTTTCTTCCATAAAATATTCCTTAAAAATAAATCTCATTATTATGTAATTATTGTTCTTTAAATACATATATATATATATCATTTAAAAAAAATAAAATAACTTTAAAAATGCATTTTTTTAGATTATTTATTAAATTAATTACTAGATTTCATATTTATCTTTCCATATTATACTGATTATAGAATTAAAATGCTGTCTAAGAATGATAAAATGACGCATAATCCATTATACTCTATAATCCGCACAACCTTTGGCCTCAACTTGTGCGGATTATAGATCTTTGACTGTATAAGGTTGACTTTTAAATTATAATTGTAAGTCTTAACTTTCCACTGTAATATTTTTGGGGTTAGAATTTAGTTTTTTAATCTTTTTTATGACAAGTCCATTGTTCTTGTGATATGCATTATTTATTAAGTATTCATAAATCAGAAATCACAATTTTTTTTAAAAATGTATGTTTGTTGTTTTTAAAGATTATGACAGATGGCGACACTGCACAAAATTTACATAATCTTTTAAAAAACATTCTATTTTGTACATTTTGAATTCATTTTTCTCAATGTTTTCAATTATCCAGTTCCTTACATTTCTGTATTGCCATAGTAATAAGACATATTAGTTTTATTATTAATCTACATACATTTTAGTTACAAAACTTCTGTAATCCAGAATTTTCTATAACCTGGAGTCGTTGTAATCACGATGATTTCGGATTAAAGAAGTTATACTGTATATAATTAAACATTAATAAAAAGCTACTTTGTGAAATGAGCAGTAATTTTTAATTCGCCGGTTTGTTACTCATAAAAGACTCAGTTACAAGAGTTATAGATTACAATTTACACATTTTTTGAAAAATTACAGTCAAAGATCTATAATCTGCACAAGTTGAGGCCAAAGGTTGCGCGGATTATGGAATTTTGCGGATTATAGAGTATAATGGATTATGCGTCATTTTATCATTCTTAGACAGCATTTTAATTCTATAATCAGTATAATATGGAAAGATAAATATGAAATTTAGTAATTAATTTAATAAGTAATCTAAAAAAATACATTTTTAAAGTTATTTTATTTTTTAAAAATGGTATATATATATGTATTTAAAGAACAATAATTACATATTATTAATATTGAGATTTATTTTTAAGGAATATTTTATGGAAGAAAGTATTAAAAAAATTGAGAACAAATTATGCACAAAAATAACCAATACAACGTAAAATAAATGGTAATTATTTCAGTATACTATAATGAAATAGTACTATGAATATTATTTAAGAAATCTTTTGTTTAACAAAAATAAGAGTCGAGTGTTGTTTGTTTCAAAACCTGAAATGAATGAGTCATGAATCTTTGATGAAATGTGCGTTTTTTCGAGATTTTTTAATTGATTTCAAGCTTGTTTTGGCTTGTTTTTACAAATTTCTCCTTTTTTCTGTGTTTTTTCAACAGATTTTACGTATAAAAAAAAACAAATTTTTTCAAGTATCAAAATTCATGATTCATTCATTTCATCATGACTCATTCCTGTATATTTTGTTGAACGATCGCGGAAAAATCCCGTGTAAGCGCACCCCTCTAACTACTATACGATTTTTCGTCACGTTTGGGGGGGGGGGGGGGGGGAGAGGATTAACAGTATTTTACGGTATAATATTTAGTTCTCAGCTGGTACTGTGTTTATTGTTAGGACGCGCGATGCACACAAAATAGTGCGTTTTCAATGGTTATTTACTCTCCTAAACTTGCACAAACTGAAATAGCTTCGAATGAACAGTCGTCAATTCGAACGTTCAGTAAGCTTAGGCACGTTCCTAATACAGTTTAATTTTTTACTGTCAATAAAATAAAAGAGTAAATAAAAAAAAATACATGTTTTATTATGATTTTTATAACATTTTTTGTTATTTGTTAAAAAAAAATCATTTTTGGATCACGGATTTGTAATTTTTTTTAACTGTTTATTTCATTGTTTACATTCGTAAATTAACGCGGATTATGGGAAATTGTGGATTATGGGTCCGCGGATTATAGATCCTCGACTGTATTTCAAAATAAATATTTAAAAGTATGACTATTTAAACAAGCTACATCTCCTTTGCTAATTTCCAGAATTCATCCATAATTTCGTTTTATGGATTTTTGAACACAACCTTTTATTATGCAGAATTCCAAATTCCTAAAACAGTTTTATCATGATTTTCCCATTTTCTGGTAATTGACAAATGGTAAAATCCATCTCAGCATCAGCAGAAAAAGTAAATTATAAATTAATTTATACATTTAAAAAAAAGTATTTTTAATTTGAATACAATAGATTTCCTCAAATCCGCACAGCTTGGAACCAGAGGTTTTGCGGATTTTAGAATTTTGCAAATTTCTTGTCATTGCTTTGTTTACATTTTTTAAACATTAATTTGAATGTAATTAATAATGTAATCAAAACTGTAATGAATATTTACAATATAATAAAAGATTAAAATATGTAATAAACTAAATTAATAACAATTTAGATAATTATTAAAATGATTAAAATACTAAAAGCTAAGGTCAAATTAATAATCAATAATATATGATTAATTATTTTTCATAAAGATAAAATGTATTTTTCATATGAAATTTGCTTTATAAAGATCCATTATTAATTCCCACCAAAATCATAAAATAACCAGTTTTATTTCAGGTTTAGCCAGACTTAATAACCAAAAAAATTTAGTTAATACATAAATATATTTAGTAAAAAGATTGTGATTACCACTGATATCAGCAATAACTTAATTTTTTTCAAAACAAATTTATCCTCCCTTCATAAAAATACATGAATTCAGTAACCTTAACAAAAATTACAAATTAAAAAATGTATGTAATTCATATTAAAAGAAAAAAGTCAAATTTTGCCCCTACATCTTAACAGAATTTTTCATTGTTTACATCTGTAAAGTATGTGCAAATTTTAGAGAGTTGTGGATTTCAGGGAGTCTATTGTAATAAGAGATTAAAAACTTTCTGAGATTAACGTTAAATAATCATCATTCATTTTTCATAAATAGAAAATCACAATGCTTTGTGTGGTTTACAGTAAAAATCCTTTTTATGCTCAGGGTTAAAGGAATTGATGTATCAACATACATTTTGGCATAGTGTACATGCAATGGAAAAGAAAGTACCAAATGAACTATTAAGAAAACCCCCATGAACCATGAAAAATAAAATGTATCACATATTATTATCATTACACTACACTTCTAATTAGCTCTGCTATGCTATATAATTTTTGAAAATTAAGTGTTAATATAATTAGTATAAATGGGGTCATACTTAGCAAAATTCCACTTGATCTGGCCTGGATTAAGAACTCTGTTATCCTCGGCAAGTTAAAACCATTTAAATTAATTGTATTATTTATTATTTTAGTATTTTTCTGGCAAACATGCAGTAAATGCCTGTAAATTTTTTCTTGAAATCCAATTCTATAAAATTTCTTTTTGATTTGAAAATATAAGTAAAATATGTTCACAAGTATGAAGTTAAAAAATTATTAGTTAAAATTTTTGTAATAATAACTGAAAACATAGTTTTTATAGAGTAATTTACTTATACTGTATGTTAATTACTTACTTGATAATTACTATTCGACTAGGCAGACATTTCGTATACATGTGAGCCGAATATTTTAAATAACTATAAATGCCAGCATAAAGAAAGTTGGGTGACATAAAATTTTGTGCCTTCATGCTATCAAATCACAAGTTGCAAAATTTCCAATGGATCAATAATTAAAAAACATACCTTCCATTAATTTATTGTAGTAAAGAAGATAGAAAAGTAAAGTGATTTTAAACATCAAGCAATTGTTTCAAAGTATAACCTTTACAAAAACGTCTTGATAAAAACTATATGGTAGACAATGTATATCGCCAAATTCTTCGCCAGTTGTTGGCGATGTCTTTAGGGTTATAGGTTTTGATCACATGACATTATTATTTATATTTACAAATAGTTACGCTATGGAGCTTATGTTTTCTAAATGAGAATAAGATATGAATTTTGTTTTGAAACTAACTATCTTCGTTTATATTTTCATTGTATAAATTTATAACTTTTCCCTCTAAATTTTAATTAACATTTAATAAAGTAAAATCATAAAAAGAAATACAACTTTTCTTTATATGTTATATTTTGCTCTTTATGTTTCTGACCGATTATTTTATTCAAAATTGGTCATATATTATTTTATAAATGCTTTAAAAAATAAAAATATATATGTCACGAACTAAATGAAAGGGTTTTAAATATTAGTATTTTTTAATACCTTTATAAAAATTATTTCTAATATTCTATTTGAAAGTATATGTTTTTTTATGTTTAATTTATTCTTTTTCTTTTTTTTTTTCCCGCTGTGCTATGATTTTTCTGAATGAAACATGTTAAATTTTATGTATTTTATTTTGTTTATTTATCCATGTTTTTCGATTTTACAATTTTCCTTAGTTTATGCAAAAAGGATTATTAACCTACATTTAAAAAAGGAATTTTAAACCTTCAAAGCACATTTTCAATTCATTGTTCATTAATGTATAATCCTTAAAAAATATTTAAATAAGTCAACACTTAGTCATTCATTGTTTAAAATAATTTTACTAGCAGTAATATGTAGATTAATTTTAGAATTCAATGTATAACTTTTAAAAAATAATTATTTTCTATTTTACTGCATATCTTGTATAAAGAGCAGAATGTAATGTCATAATATAAAGTGCTCTGATCCACAACGATATCTGTGTTTTAATATTCTTGAGCTAGTAAGTAATCGTATGCTAGTTAGATAACATAATTTTATAAATAACTGAAATCAATCATTGAAAAAAAATATATTGTCAAATGGTCCTCATGGAATACAAGGTAGCAACACATTATATTTTGTTAAAGTATAATATTGTTATATATAGGGGAGACTCAGGAGACATAATCTCTTTTTCAGTTTTTCAATTTTTATCTTGGAAAAAACTAAATATTTGTAAAATGTTTTCAGTTATTATTAAAGACTTGTGTGTCTTTCATATTGTAGTTTTTTTTTCAAAAAAACATTTTTGAAATAAAGATAAATTATTTTCTAAAAAATGAAAAAGGGATCTAGTCTCCCCAATTGTAGGGAGACTTGATCCTCTTCCAAGAGTGACTTGATCCTTAAAACAGAAGCATTAAATTGAATAAATTAAGTAGTAGAAATCAAATTTATTGTTGACTAACAAAAAAAAAAAACTACATTTGATGAAAATTCTTGTTTTTGATATGAATTATTGCGGAAATAAATGATAAGAAACGTTTTCAATGCTTGAAAAATCAAATGTAAATATTAAAATTATTGCAGCTTGAAAAATTCCACCAAGTGGATGATTAAGTTATCTTTTGACAACGTGTCATCAGTGTCCATAACCTAAATAAATTGATCTGAACTAAGTTCTTTTTTTCTTCGAAAATTGATTTTGCATTCAGATGAGGAAATTTTCTTTTCATTTTTTTCCATGAAAAGACTTATTTATTTCATTTCTCGAAATCACTTATTGACAAAGTCATTTTCATCAATCTACACATTTTGTGAATCTTCAATTATTTCATCAGAATGTTCATCAAGTGAATCTGACTGAAATGGATAATGGACATGGGCAGGGGTGGGAAACTTTTCCAAATTCTTACCAGCCAAGGATTTATTTCACCAGCCCACAAGATGCAACACACACACAGTTGAAAATAGTTATGACAAAATCGCACGCGATTACAGAGAAAATTCCTATTACTACAATGCATTTTCATAATTCTTTTTTCTATAATATTAAAAAATATATGTAACAGAGGTAAGATTAACATTAGGTAGAACTTAGTACCATATTTATACTATAATAATTTGGAAAGTTAAAATATCTAGATTAAAAAAGTATTTCTGATAATGTGCCTTATGTTGCCTTACTGTTTTTCAAAAACTAAAAATGCACTCATGTGTGAGAAAATCCACTCGCCACTGGTGAGCAAAATGATGTATTTCCCAATACCTGAACATGGGCTTTATAACTGTTTTCACTTTCTAAAGGTTTGTGATTTTCATTTTTAGTGTTTTTACTTTTCTTTCTTGAGATGAAATGAGTTTTTCTTGATTCTTTGTTTTTATTCAGTTGTCAATCTTGTGTTTCTTCTTTAATCTGTCTTTCACTCTGTGTGCTAGTCAAAATTTTTGAAGATCTTATTTTCTTTTCTATAGATTCTCTTCTTTTGAGTAATGAAAGTTTAGAAAAGGCTTGTATTTTTACCTGTGTCACTATGTTTGGTTAATTGTTATTGGGTCATTCCACATGAATTCAACCAATGGGTGTTGCATCATAGTCACAGATTTTTTTTTAAATTTTATCATAGATAGACATAGTAGTGAAACCCTCAAATCTGAAATTTAAAAGTAATTTTCACAATATTGGCCGAGATATGGCCATTTGAAAACTGGCCATTTTTACGAAATGGCGGCCATCTTGGAATTGTATCACTGTCTAAATATGGCCATAACTTGACAACTAATGGCTCAAATTTTATATATCTGGTATCAATTTGAAGCTATTTGTACAAAGAATGATTATTTCACATCAAAACAATAATAAATTTTCATTTTTTTACTTTTTATTATGTGCAAAGTGAAAATTTCACCCCAAAAAAGGGCAGATTGTAATGGCTCATAAAAAAAATGAATCATCATGAATTTTTCTGAAACTTGGTAAAAACGTTGCTCCATCTGTGTGCTTTAAATAAAAAAAAAAATTGGAAAGGTAAAATTTGTTGTTTTAAAATAAATGGTTTTTTACACATAAGGTGTCATTAACCAAATAATGATATTTTTAGAATCTGTAAGCATTCCTGATTCAAAAAATAATGGTTGAAATAAAATTTTCTAACATCTAAATTAATGTAAAAGTATAATCAAAACCTCATTTGTACTAATTTTGTAGGAATCTGCCCCCAGCCCCCCCCCCTCCAAAAAAAAAAAAAAAAAAATTAGACAATTCAAAAAATTTTACACTGAAAAAGATAAGAAAATAATTAAGGAATATAATGTATAATTATAAAATACCTATAAATGCAATGCATACATATGGTGATTTACTTCACATATAGGGGCAAGTGGGGTAGAATGGGACAGTAGGTTTTTCTCTTTATGTATCATTCTAAATATTTCATCAATCACATATTAGATAAAGTAATGGTACCCCAATCTTCAGTTGAAAAAAGTAGCTAATTTACACAAGCTTGCAATTATATAAAGAAAAAGATTATTTCAAGAATCAAAACATGAATTCAAAATTTTAAATTTTGAATTCAAAACATGATGTAAAAATTTCATTATGTTTCTATAAGCTGATGTAATATTGCATCATGTTCTATATAAGCTGATGCATTCCAGGGTGTCAGACAGTTCATCAACAAAATTTATTGCTACTTTGGGAATCAGTGAAATTGTCAGACCATTGACATTTAAAAGTGAACAATATGTTGCATGTATATATGGGATAAATTGGTGGATTGGGAAAATTTTAGATTACTGTGAGGAACTGAACGACTATAAAATTATGTTCATGCATCCTAATGGCCCCAATTCTTCCTATTCATGGCCAAAATCCCCAGATGTTTGTTGGATTCCGTATGAACAAATAATAAAAGAAGTGTCTATTCCTTTAACTGCTACAGGAAGAACATATACTGTTCCACCAGAGGAAACTCGAACAATTCAAGCATTATTTTTAAACTTTAAAACTAATTAAATCCATTTTAGCTTAAATCTGTAGAAAAAACTGCTATATTATAAAGTTATATGCATGTAAGTAAATATTTTGTTCTTATTTTGTCTAGATTTGTTCCATGTGTAATTTTAAACTTTGACTTATTTCTCATCATATTCAATGTTTTGCCCTGGATTTGTATTATATTATTGTTATTTATTTTTTTGTCTCATCATATCTAGATTTTTGTTCATATAAATTTTAACTCAGTGTGAACAAAAAATAACAAATGTCAACTCAATTAACTCATTTATATATATTTATTGTATTTAAATTACACAATTGAATAATTTAACTCTGTAATTTACAGCTAGTATTTCTCCAACATTTCTGGAGAAAATATTATGTGCCTTTTTTTTCATGCATTCCATAGTAAGGTATTTAAAATATTTATGTAAATATGTTTTGAGAATTATATTATCATATTTTGAATGAAATGAAATAAAAAGTAAACTGTAAAAATGAATATTTAGTGTAAATAACTGCAAATTGATATTTCTTTATTGAATTATATAATATAAATACTTTAATTTAGATGCTAGAAAAATTTCATTTTAACCAATATTTCTTAAATTAAGAATACTTACAGATTTTAAAATAATCATTATTTGGGTCAATGACATCTTATATGTAGAAAACCATTTTTAAAACAACAAATTTTACCTCTCTAATTTTACAGTATAATGTTCCATATATAGAGAAACTGTTACATCTATGCATAATCAAATCATTATACAGAAAGCGTAAAAAGTATATGAACTAAATTTACTTTTCATTTTTGAAATAATCTTTTTCTTTATATAATTGCAAGCTTATGTAAATCAGCTACTTTTTTCAACTGAAGATTGGGGTACCATTACTTCACCTAATGTGTGATTGATGAAATATTTAGAATGATACATAAAGAGAAAAACCTACTGTCCCATTCCACCCCACTCGCCCCTATATGTGAAGTAAATTATCATATATATATATATATATATGCACTGCATTTATAGGTATTTTATAATTATACATTATATTCCTTAATTATTTTCTTATCTTTTTCAGTGTAAAATTTTTTGAACTGTCTATTTTTTTTTGGGGGGGGGGGAGGAGGGGGGCTGGGGGCAGATTCCTACAAAATTAGTACAAATGAGGTTTTGATTATACTTTTACATTAATTTAGATGTTAGAAAATTTTATTTTAACCATTATTTTTTGAATCAGGAATGCTTACAGATTCTAAAAATATCATTATTTGGTTAATGACACCTTATGTGTAAAAAACCATTTATTTTAAAACAACAAATTTTACCTTTCCAATTTTTTTTTATTTAAAGCACACAGATGGAGCAACGTTTTTACCAAGTTTCAGAAAAATTCATGATGATTCATTTTTTTTATGAGCCATTACAATCTGCCCTTTTTTGGGGTGAAATTTTCACTTTGCACATAATAAAAAGTAAAAAAATGAAAATTTATTATTGTTTTGATGTGAAATAATCATTCTTTGTACAAATAGCTTCAAATTGGTACCAGATATATAAAATTTGAGCCATTAGTTGTCAAGTTATGGCCATATTTAGACAGTGATACAATTCCAAGATGGCCGCCATTTCGTAAAAATGGCCAGTTTTCAAATGGCCATATCTCGGCCAATATTGTGAAAATTACTTTTAAATTTCAGATTTGAGGGTTTCAGTACTATGTCTGTCTATGATAAAAATTAAAAAAAAATCTGTGACTATGATGCAACAAGTTTTCCTTAAATTGGTTGATTTCACGTGGAATGACCCTATTGTATTATTTCTTGTTGGAGTTATAGGTTGATCTGTGATGAAAGATATAAAAAAATTCTCTTCAGAAAAAATATTCTTGTTTAAGGGATATATGCAAGTGATTTTAAATAAATTTATTGTGTTAGTTGGCAGTGTGAGTGACTTTAGGATAAATAATTCCGTGCTGAATTATTGTTCTTTGAACAGGATGATCCAGTCTTGAGTAGCCATATTAAAATAACTTTTAAGTGGTCCATATGTTATGTTTTACAGAGACTGCAATATATGCGAAATGTGCTGTTAACAAAATTATTCAGTTATCTTTGGTATAATTCAAACTGTCAATGTTTATATGGCTTTATTATCCTTTATTGACTAACACTTTACTGTTTTGATTATATTTTACATTATTTATGAAGTGCTGTAAAAATTTTAAAAAATTGGGTGCATTCACCTACCATGTGCTTACAAACACCATATGCAGTCACATAATAACTTTATATCTTCGTCAATCACCTTTAATCAAGGTAACCAAATTCTAACCCATACTGATATTATCTAAATACAGTCGAACCTCTATATAATGAAACCCATCGTTCCAGCAAAAAATTCGTTATATAGAGAAATTCGATGTATAGAGAATGATGTTAAAAATCGTATTTAATGTGTAAATTTTGAACAAATATTATTTTTGATCTTTTTAACTAAGAATTTGAAATGTTTAAAAGTAAATATTAACCTAACATTTTATTTCTTAATTATTTAAGCTGTTTTAAAAATGAGAACAGACATTTATTTGAAAGCTTAATGAAAATCAAATAAGGAAGACTTGCATTAATATCATACAAAGATATCTGTAATTTTTTGTTGTTTTGATTTTAAAATTGTTATGCTCTCAAATAAATAAATAGATAAATAAATGCTCAAATTTTATCATGGAATGAAAAATTGTAGTTAACATTTTCCTTCATTTGAAGGCCTCTCTTATGTGCCTCTCATTGATTCCTCTCTTATATGTGTAACAATCCAATTGACTCTGTTTTGAGAAGGATGTGGAAAGGTGTGTGGGAGGTGGGATGAATTCGTTGGATATAAATAACAAGGAGAAAAGTAATAATAATAACAATAAAAAGACTCAGCAATGAACGATAAATCAAAAATAAGTGATTGGAAAATTGATTCCATATAATTTCGAAGCTTTTTTTTAAAACTGAATAAATTAAGACCAATTTATCAAAAAAATTCGTTATATGGAGATAGATATTTCGTTATATAGAGACTGTTTTTATTGTAATCATGCGAAAATGGGACCGTTCCTACTAAAAATTCATTATATAGAGAAATTCGATGTATGGAGTTTCGTTATAGAGAGACTCGACTGTATAACAATGAAGATAGGAGGCTAAAAAAATATTGCATTAAGCTTAACTTTGGGGACACTTGATCCCCGGGATCAAATCTCCCTATATGGCAGGAATCATATGTCCCCAATGTGCATTTGTGGGGAAAAAGAGTTCCTGAAACAAAAGTAAAGGAACTATTGGATTAAAATAACCGAATTTAAACTGTAAGGAAGTTAGTAAATTATATCAATAAAGTTAAGTAATTTATTTATATTTAGCAAAACATGTGAAACACAAACTACATACTAAATAAGAAGTTTGATTGTAAGAAAACAAATTTCTTTCTTACAACAAAAATAATAACTGCCAAATGAAATTCTGTTGGCAAAGCTATTGATAAGGAATCACTTTATTTAGTGTTTCCAATTGCAGAGACTTGCCTTTTTTCTCTGGTCTTAGACCTAGGGATCAACTCTCCCAAATCTCTCATTCATTTTCAGAAATAAAAGATTTCTTTTATATTTAACTCTATTATGTATGTATGTACATTTGTTGTTTCTTCTATATTTCTTTCTGGGCAAAATAATATAGAAAAGATGTTTTCCATTAAAATTTTTTGAATTTTTTTTTTTTTTTTTAAATACTCAGGTATTTATGCCTGTAATATGTTATATGTACGCACTCTGCCATGAAATTGGGAATAATGATATATAGAAAAATTATTAAACAAGAATGTGTAACTAAGAATGATTTTAAAATACAAAGTAAATAATAGACATTATTGTAAGTCCAATCCAAAATTATTTAAAAATGCATGACTGTAAAGTACTGAAAGTAAGATCCCTTCCAAACATGAACCTTTCTCTCCTTCATATATTTTGCAAACTATAAATCCTGGGAAATTTATAAATTCCAAATGTATCTCTTTACGCTCCTAATTTTATCTGTTTATTTCATGAAAGCTCTAATTATAAGCATATCTTAAAATTGCTAGAATTTCTCGTCTGTTAGCAGGGGTTTTCTATGTTATTACTTTCAGTATTGTATGGTAAATATAAATAATAAATATTGGAATTGTTTAATGTAAATTGATACTACCAAGTCTAAAATTATTTATTCATAATATAGAAATATAATTTTATATAAATATTTAAAAACACATATTTATATAAATATATCATATAATAAATTGTATAATACTTTGTAAAGGAAAAGGGTTTCCTATTTATGAACAAATTAATGTATTAAGTGTAATTTAATCAATATTAATTTTTATACTTCTAATATGGAGATAAATCAAATTGATCCACATATTCACAGATTCCGCAAAGAAACTCTTCGAGAGGGTTGAATTCTGATAAGGACTGGCCGACGTGTTTTCACGTAACTTGGTGAGAGATAGATTCTTCCATCGAGGAGTTTGATTTCCTTCTGAACCGAGTACAAAGTAACTTTTCTCTTGCAGCATTGCATTAACTAGTAGTTCGTAATTATTTGAACCAATAGTTAATGCTATTAATCTTTTTAATAAATGAAATCGGAATCCATAGCTGCCAACTTTCGTTTAAGTTTTAAAAAAGGGAGAAAAAAATCCCTGTCGGCTGGGCCTATAGGCGGAGGTAGATTTCGAAGAGTGCTCAATTCAACAAAAAAAAATATATGATTAGAGATAAACCCAGTTTAATAACTTCAATTGGCCGTTTATGAAAAATTTTTAATTTCATTTTTCTTCAAAAACTGGTTTTATCAGAATCATCTTAAGAAAAATTCAGCTCAAATGCCCGTTTTGACAACATATTTTGAAATAGATTCTGAATTTATTAAAAAAATCGACCAAAACAGTACATTATACAGCTCCTAAATAACAAAAAACTGTCAATTAAATGCATTTGAAAAAAAAAAATTGAATTTAAAAATGAGTCATAAAATAACCTATTTGTTGTTTGAATACATACTTAATTCTTTATTCATGATTGCTCGGAAAATTTTGTGCGAAATACTCACTTCAAATTGACATCATTTGACAAATTGACATCATTTAAAAAAATATATTCTATCTTTATCAAAAAACTGGCCAATGCGTCACAGTATATAGTTCCTAAATAAGAGGATCTGTAAATTGGATGCGTTTGAGAGCGATAATAGATTTTAAAACGAGTCATAAAAAACGCAATTTGCTATGTGAAAACTTCCTTAAATTTTCAAATCACGAAGACTTCGGGAAATTCTGTTCAAAATACCCTTTTTGGTAGCCTTTTTAAAAATATATTCTGTCTTTATCAAAAAACCGATCAATGCATCACATTATATAGTTCCTAAATAAGAGGATCTGTAAATTGGATGCATTTGAGAGCAAAAATGGATTTAAAAACAAGTCAGAAAAAAACGCAATTTCTTATTTGAACACTTCCTTCAATTTTCAGTCACGATGACTTTCGCAAATTCTGTTCAAAATACCCTTTTTGGTAGCCTTTTTTGAAGTATATTCTGTCTTTAACAGAAAATTGACCAATGCGTCACTTTATACAGTTTCTAAATAAGAGGATCTACCATTTGGATGCGTTTAGAATCAAAAATGAATTTAAAAATGAGTCAGAATATAAGCAGTTTGGATTTGAGGTTTTTTCTCCAACTCCTATTTTTGTTTAATTTCTTTTTGCTATACGAATTGATTCTATGAAAAACTTGTCAATATAAAAGTTGTAGATATTTTTGAGAAGATGTAAAATAAATTTAATCAGATTTGATATCTTAAAAAATGACGGAGTTATGGATTTTTCTCTTTTTTCAGCGCCCTTTTTCTTTTCGTTTTTAATTTTTTTCGCTAGTAAAAGTTGTTCCTATCAAAAACTTGTAAATACAAAAGTTTTAGATAATTTTGAGAACATTTATAAAAAATTTAGTTGGATTTGATATCTTGAGAATTGACGAAGTTATGAATTTTTTTCTCCCAAAAACTCTGTTTTTTTCGCCCCTTGAGCCCATTTTTAACTTTATCAAAAATCTGTCATGCGTGAACTTTTGGCCCATTTTGTAGAAGTAACATAAACTTTAAACTGATTTGATATCTATTTTAGTTTAGAAGTTATCGCGTTTTTTCTGTTTTCACAAAAACCCTCCTAACTTCCACCCCCTTGGTCCGATTTTGCCCATTAACGAACTCGACCGAGATTTTATGCCTCTTGATTTTATGTAAAAGTTTGAAGACGATCTGAGTATAATTATGGAAGTTATCGTGTCCAGAAGAAAGTGATATACACCGATATATATATATATATATATATATATATATATAAACTTTTTTACTGACGATAGTTTTGGGGTCTAGGAGTCATGATCGGTGTAGATCTGCAAAAATTTTTCAAAAATTCCAACATGGGAGACAATGCAATAGGTAGTATTTCATACGAAATCTACCTAATATTTCATACGAAATCTACCTAAAAAAATGCCCATCTTTACTCAAATGCCCATTTTGGCAATATATTTTGAATTATATTCTTACTTTATTTAAAAACTTGACCAATATGCTCATTATATAGTTCCTAAATAACAAAAAAAGAAACTGTTAATTAAATTCGTTTGACAGCAAAATTGAATTTAAAAATGAGTCATAAAATAACCAATTTATTATTTTAATACATCCACAATTCTTTAATCAAGATCGCTTTGAGAAATTTTGTGTGAAGTGCCCACTTTGACAGATTTTTTTAAATATATATTTAGCCTTTATCAAAAATCTGACCAATACGGCACATTACACAGTTTCTAAATAACAAATAACTGTCAATTGAATGCGTTTGAGAGCAAAATTGAATTTAAAAATGAGTCATAAAATAAACAATTTGTTATTTGAATACAACTTCAATTCTTTTATCATGATCGCTTTGGGAAATTTTTTTGCGAAGTGCTTACTTTGACAGCTTTTAAAATATATATATTCACCCTTTATAAAAAAATTTACGAATACGCACATTATATAGTTCCTAAGTAACAAAAAACTGTCAATTGAATGCGTTTCAGAGCAAAATTGGATTTAAAAATGAGTCATAAAATAACCAATTTGTTATTTGAATACCCGCAGTTCATTAATCATGATCGCTTTGGGAAATTTAGTGCGAAGTGCCCATTTTGGCAGCCTTTTTTGAAATATATTCTGCCTTTATCAAAAAACTGGCCACTCCGTCACATTATATAGTTCCTAAATAAGAGAACCTGTAAATTGGATGCGTTTGAGAACAAAAAAAAGATTTAAAAATGACTCGGTAGAAACGCAAATTCTTAAATTTCCTCAAATTTTAATCACGATAACTTCGTGAAATTCTGTTCAAAATACCCTTTTTGGCAGCCTTTTAAAAAATATATTCTGCCTTTATCAAAAAACTGGCCAATACGTCAAGTTATATAGTTCGTAAATAATAGGACCTGTAAATTGGATGGGTTTGAGAACAAAAATGAATTAAAAAATGACTCATAAAAAACGCAATTTGTTATACTTAATGAATTTTTTAATGATGAAAAAATCGGGAAATCTGTTCAAAATACCTTTTTTGGCAGCCTTTTTAAAAATATATTCTGCCTTTATCAAAAAATTGGCCAATGCGTCGCATTATATAGTTGCTAAATAAGAGGATCTGTCATTTGGATGCGTTTAAAATCAAAAATGAATTTTAAAATGAGTCAGAATATAAGCAGTTTGGATTTGAGGTTTTTTCTCCAACTCCTATTTTTGTTTAATTTATTTTTGCTATAAGAATTGGTTCTATGAAAAACTTGTCAATATAAAAGTTGTAGATATTATTGTGAAGATGTAAAATAAATTTAATTAGATTTAATTGCTTAAGAATTGAGCAAGTTATGGGTTTTTTTCTTTTTCCTCCCCCCTTTTTCTTTTCGTTTTTAATTTTTTTCATCGGTAAAAATTGGTCCTATCAAAAACTTGTAAATACAAAAGTTTTAGATAATATTGAGTTCATTTATAAAAAATTTAGTTGGATTTGATATCTTGAGAATTGACGAAATTATGAATTTTTTTCTCCCAAAAACCATGTTTTTTTCGCCCCTTGAGCCCATTTTTAACTTTATCAAAAATCTGTCACGCATAAACTTTTTCCTCATTTTTTAGAAGTAATATAAACTTTAAACTGATCGATATCTATTTTAATTAAAAAGTTATCGCGTTTTTTCTGTTTTCACAAAAACCCTCCTAACTTCCACCCCCTTGGTCCGATTTTGCCCATTAACGAACTTAACCGAGATTTTATGCCCCTTGATTTTATGTAAAAGTTTGAAGAAGATCTGAGCATAATTATGGAAGTTATCGTGTCTAGAAGAAAGTGATATACACCGATAGATAGATAGATAGATAGATATAAACTTTTTTACTGATGGTAGTTTTAGGGTCTAAGAGTCATGATTCGTGTAGATCCGCAAAAATTTTTCAGAAATTCCAACATGGGAGACAATGCAATAGGTAGTATTTCATACGAAATCTACCTAAAAAACATGTATTGAACCGTAAAATGTGTTTAATATAATTATCTGGTGTGACTTATTGATGTGATATTTCTTAGTTTCCTCTTATTAATTCAAATTTCTGATTCAAGCCTTTTTTTTTTTATAATTTAGGCTAGTAGATTTGATTTACCCTGACAATAGAAATAATAGCTATGCTGGATATGGCGTATTTAAACACCATTTACTTGACATTTACAGCATTTAGTACTGTTACAAAATGTAAAATAAAATAACATAAAATTGTGTTATATTTAGTAGACAAAGCAATTCAAAAGAGATGAGAATACAATAAACAATAAGAAAAGGAACATAGAACAGGATTATTATTATTATTATTATTATTGTTATTTTTTTTTACACAAGGATCACATTCCAATCTTTCACTCACGAATAAATAAAACCTAAGACGAAAAAGAACTGATGGCTTATAAAAATGAATATCAATATTCATTCACTCTCTAATTGTTTTAAAAAATTTGATCATTATAAGATCTTAACGATCTTAACATAACAACGAATTTCATCGAACGATAACAGAAAAAATGCGATTTTCGTAAAAGTGCGATTAAAAAATTTAAAATCGTGAAACTGCGCGGAAAAGACGCAGTTGCTTAAAAATGCAACGGAAAAACGCAAATTGTCCTTCTATAGTAAAAAATAACTAGCCTTAAAAGGAATGACTCCTGGAATGATGCTGATGTGTAAGATTTCTTGAAATAACGAATCCGGGCAGGCCACTCCTTCCATGAGTCGAATAGACCAATCAGGAAAAGACTCCATCTATGCATCGAGAAGCAATTCCAACCGGGATTTCAAAGCAATGCCGAACAGAGTCGCGAAGCGATTACGCAGGGGGTTGGCGAGCGTAGCGAGCAGGGGGGGGCAAGCCCCCCTATAGTTTAAACCGACTGTAACCAATTATACAATGTTGGGGCGCCGCATCCCAATTTGCCCCCCAACACCAGTCGTGTGACACATCATTTGAAAGGTCTGCAACTGCTTATTCATATTATAGTTGTCTTGTGTGTCACCACACCCAGGGTGCAAATTATTAATTTCTTTACAACACCAGTCGTGTGACACATCATTTGAAAGGTCTGCAACTGCTTATTCATATTATAGTTGTCTTGTGTGTCACCACACCCAGGGTGCACATTTTTAATTTCTTTACAACACCAGTCATGTGACACATCATTTGAAAGGTATGCAACTGCTTATTCATATTATGGATGTCTTGTGTGTCACCCCCCAGAGGGACACATTTTTAATTTCTTTACAACACCAGTCATGTGACACATCATTTGAAAGGTCTGCAACTGCTTTCTCATATTATGGATGTCTTGTGTGTCACCCCCAACTCTGCCCCCCAGGGGGGCACATTTTTAATTTCTTTACAACACAGTCGTGTGACACATCATTTGAAAGTTCTGCAACTGCTTATTCATATTATGGATGTCTTGTGTGTCACCCCCCATTCTGCCCCCCAGGGGGCACATTTTTAATTTCTTTACAACACCAGTCATGTAACACATCATTTGAAAGGTCAGCAACTGCTTATTCATATTATAGATGTCTTGTGTGTCACCCCCCCCCCCCCCAGGGTGCATATTTTTAATTTCTTTACAACACCAGTCGTGTGACACATCATTTGAGAGTTCTGCAACTGCTTATTCATATTATGGATGTCTTGTGTGTCACCCCCCCCATTCTGCCAGCCCTGGGGGCACATTTTTAATTTCTTTACAACACCAGTCGTGTGACACATCATTTGAAAGATCTGCAACTGCTTATTCATATTATGGATGTCTTGTGTGTCACCCCCCCAGGGGGGGCACATTTTTAATTTCTTTACAACACCAGTCATGTGACACATCATTTGAAAGGTCTGCAACTGCTTTTTCATATTATGGATGTCTTGTGTGTCACCCCCAACTCTGCCCCCCAGAAGGGCACATTTTTAATTTCTTTACAACACCAGTCGTGTGACACATCATTTGAAAGTTCTGCAACTGCTTATTCATATTATGGATGTCTTGTGTGTCACCCCCCATTCTGCCAGCCCAGGGGGCACATTTTTAATTTCTTTACAACACCAGTCGTGTGACACATCATTTGAAAGTTCTGCAACTGCTTATTCATATTATGGATGTCTTGTGTGTCACCCCCCATTCTGCCTCCCCAGGGGGCATATTTTTAATTTCTTTACAACACCAGTCGTGTAACACATCATTTGAAAGGTCAGCAACTGCTTTTTCATATTAAAGATGTCTTCTGTGTCACCCCCCCCCAGGGTGCACATTTTTAATTTCTTCACAACACCAGTCATGTGACACATCATTTTAGAGGTCTGCAACTGCTTATTCATATTATGGATGTCTTGTGTGTCACCTCCCCAGGGGGGCACATTTTTAATTTCTTTACAACACCAGTCATGTGACACATCATTTGAAAGGTCTGCAACTGCTTTTTCATATTATGGATGTCTTGTGTGTCACCGCCCACTCTGCCCTCCTGGTGGGGGGGCACATTTATAATTTCTTTACAACACCAGTCGTGTGACACATCATTTGAAAGGTCTGCAACTGCTTTTTCATATTATGGATGTCTTGTGTGTCACCCCCCATTCTCCCCCCCAGGGGGCACATTTTTAATTTCTTTACAACACCAGTCGTGTGACACATCATTTGAAAGGTCTGCAACTGCTTTCTCATATTATGGATGTCTTGTGTGTCACCGCCCACTCTGCCCTCCTTGTGGGGGGGCACATTTATAATTTCTTTACAACACCAGTCGTGTGACACATCATTTGAAAGGTCTGCAACTGCTTTTTCATATTATGGATGTCTTGTGTGTCACCCCCCATTCTCCCCCCCAGGGGGCACATTTTTAATTTCTTTACAACACCAGTCGTGTGACACATCATTTGAAAGTTCTGCAACTGCTTTCTCATATGGATGTCTTGTGTGTCACCGCCCACTCTGCCCTCCTGGTGGGGGGGCACATTTTTAATTTCTTTACAACACCAGTCGTGTGACACATCATTTGAAAGGTCTGCAACTGCTTATTCATATTATGGATGTCTTGTGTGTCACCCCCATTCTGCCCCCCAGGGGGCTCATTTTTAATTTCTTTACAACACCAGTCATGTGACACATCATTTGAAAGGTCTGCAACTGCTTATTCATATTATGGATGTCTTGTGTGTCACCCCACCCAGGGGGGCACATTTTTAATTTCTTTACAACACCACTCGTGTGACACATCATTTGAAAGGTCTGCAACTGCTTATTCATATTATGGATATCTTGTGTGTCACCCCCCACTCTGCCCCCCAGGGGAGAGCACATTTTTAATTTCTTTACAACATCAGCTGTGTGACACATCATTTGAAAGGTCTGCAACTGCCTATTCATACCATGGGGTATTGGCGAGCGCAGTAAGCAGGGATAGCCTACAACTTGGAATCGTGAAGTGACTATGCGGGGGGGTTGACGAGCGTAGCGAGCAGGGGGTCGAAGCCCCCTAGTTGTAGAAAAAAAATACTAGCATACACGCTTCTTTTCTTATAATTGACTTAATTCTTAAAGAAATATTTTGTTTGTTGCGTAATTTCACATATTATATTTGAATAAATTATCTTAAATATATTTTTTTTTCAGTATGAGTATTCTGTTTTTTTAATTCCTATACATTCCTATTATTTTTCCTTAGTATCTTGATTTTTTCCACTTTTTTTTTGGGGGGGGAAGCAGCGGTGTCTGTGGTAGACATATCGAGATTTTGTTTAAAATAACTTTAACAATTAAAAATTTTATTTCTCTTATGTCAACTATATGCCTTTGCCAAATTGGGCATATTTACTTAGTTGCAGCATGACCGGATTCTCTGCGATGTCGTATAATTTCAGTACCGTTAGTATGGAAATCAGTAATAGAGAAAAGTGCTGTGTTCGTAGAAGCAATGATGTGATCTATATCAAAACTAATAATGACAACATTCAAAATCGAGTTTATAACCAATAATCTCGCATAATCAATATTATACTCATTAAAGAATTTTATATATACGCACAGGCAAAGGTTATACGCTAGAGTCATCAACATTCATACACTGTTAACATTGTCTCGCCCACCGCTATTATGAAAAACAGCTACTTGACTATGGTATGCAGCATTCTCATTGATCAGAATATACATATTCTGTAAAAGCAATGGAGTGATTATGGAACAAAAGCTGCAAATTTTTAACAGTGTAGCTAAAATATATGCTACTATTTTTGAGAAACAGAGTGTATACGGAGCTTCTTAAAAATATCAAAAATTATACGGCATATACCTTCGTATATCTTCCAAAACACTTCTACTCATAGACAAATTACTTCATTCAAGAATTTGACAATACTTGTCTGGAAGAGAGATACACATTAACAAACACTTAGTCCAAGAGTTGACCGCACAAAATCCAATGTCATCGAGGACAAGAAAAAATGCTTTGTTTTATAGAAGAGTAGTAATAGGTTTGACATTGTGTTTGCCGTACAATCGAAAGTATGAAAACATGGAAAACTGGGTGCAGGAAAACACAATGCTACACTGTTAAACATTTGACCCATTTGTCGCAGCGTCACTCCACATCTTTTATAGAATACCTCTTTTATGTCCAATGAGAATGCTCCATAACACAGTAAAATAACCGTTTTCTATAAAAGCGGTGGAGTGACCATGCAGCAAATGAGTCAAATTTTTAACAATGTAATCCTACGAATGAACTACTAGTGGTATCAATTTTTGGCTTATACACCACTTCGCTTCCGGCAGACATGGATCACTAGATTTCCCAATTACTACTCTTTCATGAAATGAAGGATTTTTTTCTTGTGCTCGATGACATATGGTTTTGTGCGGTCGACCCTTGGACTAACTGGTCTTGGCGATTTGTTTTTTTTCCATCTCAGTTATGCATGTATGGCCGCAATCTCTAGCAACCACTGAACGAAGAACTGAGCTTAACTGCTTACATTACATTTCTAAGATGCGCATCAGGAAGACATGCAATAAAAAAGCGTGAGACAGAAGATAATTCCACTATATTAACAAAGAAAAAACCGGTTTAAATAGCAGAATTCGTCTTCTGTCTCACGATTTCCGTCGCATGTCTACCTGGTATGTGGAACACTTCAAACATTTGTAATCTTTTAATCTCGGAGTAGTCTTCATTTACATGCATTTTTTTTTTTTTTTTTATTTAGACTTATATTTCATAATTTTTAATTTCACAGTGTAACTTCCAAATATCTGATAACGCAATGGTCGATAAATACAATCTGCCTTTATAAATAACAAAGTACCGGCAAAATTCTTTAATGGCGATGCGTATACGAGAAATAAATATAGATGTTTTAGAATTAAACTGTACGTATGATCCTGGGCACACGGGATAAAGTGCCTTTGTAAGAGGATAATGATATACGCTCGCGATACATTCCTTCGACTGGATTTTTTGTCCATAATATGAAAAACACTCATTTCAGAGTCGGTGATGCTTCACTGTTAAAAATTTGCAACTTATGCTCCATAGTCACTCCATTGCTTTTAAAGAATACCTGTATTCTGACCAATGAGAATGCTGCATAACATATTCAAGAAACTGTTTTCTATAACAGCGGTGGATAGACAATATTGCGAAAGGTGCAGATTTTTTAACAGTGTTGCCTGAACGATCACGTTATGTTAACTCCAATCACATAATTATAATTCCTCCAATTTGAATACAACCAATCAAAAACAATAAAACTGGTAGACAAACAAAATGATCACCCAATAGCAAACTTGTTGATAGAGTATGATATCAATTAAATCTAATCATTAGATGAATTATATAAATTAACGACTATTAGCTTGGCGATAACGGCAGATTCACCAAGATGCTTGACTTGGCTCGCGATCAACGACATACAAGGCCAGTTCTTGACCTTTAACATGCACAAAGCGGATAATCTTTGCACAGTGATTGGCACAAAACGATGGGCACGCTTTTTTGCACCAGTCGTCGTGTAAAGATTATTCTCTCCGAGACTAATGAAAAAGGCAGGCTCCCGCACTACCTTTCAGTTTAGATCGCTAGAGTGACCTGACAATCTAATTAAAGCGAATAGCAAAGCATCGAAAAGTTCTATTATACTTGGAGTCAAAGTCGCTTCAATTTCTAGGAATCTCTATGTTATCCTATGGCTTCAGAGAAGTCACTCGGACAGAGAGCTACTCTCTTATGCCGGACCATCTTTAACGCCTGGAAAGAAGCGAGTCGCCCGTAACAACCAATAAAATGCTTGGAAATCTGCTTAGAAAACGGTTTTTGTCGCTTGTAATTTTTACGTATATTAGCAATTTTAGCGAGCTTCCCTTTATCTTGCGAACCTTCTTAATTTGTCTCACTCGATATAACAAATTTTTCCAGGTGAGAATAGCGAAATCTGAAATATAGATTAGCCATATTTTGGACAAAAGTCTTTGTCCGAGCATACGCACAGAGCGATCTTCCGCGGTAGGAACGGAAAAATGCCGCTCGGGACAGCGACTGAAATATATGGGAAACTGTTAAAGCGCTATTACACGTAAAAGTTTCAAGCAGCAAAAACCGCCTGCTTTTTATCGTTTTCTAAACATTTCATTCATTGTTGAATTCAGGAAGTGGCCCAGAGGGACATCCCCCCCCGGAAAATTTTAAATTTTGCATTTTTAATGGTCAAAAAGTATAATTTCCCCAGGAACTCTATAATGTCCCAACTGGAGCCATTGAAGTCCCTCCCGGAAAAAAGTGTCTGAATTCAACAAATATTTCATTAGTTGTTCGAGAAACGGCTTTTCCATCTTCAGATTTCCAAGCATTTGATTGGCTGTTACAGGCGACATGCTTCGTTCCAGGCATGAAAGACGCTTGACACAAGAGAATCGACTCCTCAGGAACCATTGGATAGTATGGAGAAGCCTGAAATTTGGAGCGACTTTGACCCCATCGTGTAATAGCACTTTTAAGGAAAGAAATACAATGCTATTTCGGCCGGAAAATCGGAAACCTTGAACTTTACAGAGCAGTGAAACTCCTGCAAAAATACAGGCTTCTGATTTGTCAATCTCATTTCGCTAACAGTGGAAAGTCTGTCTGGATCCCGGCCTTCATGACTTTTAAATGTCACACAGAATGTATCCTCTTTGGACAGTGATCGAACAAAACGATTGCCGAGCCGCTTTGTTCCAATTACCATGTAAATATGATCCACTCTGCGTAACCTTTTAAAAGTCATCAAGTAGCCTTGTAAGTCGCTGATTCCGATTAACTCAACTGAACGCGCTCAATTGCCACTGTACTAGCAATAAGAAAAGGGCAGCTGACGTCACTGTGGGCTCTTATTAGTGTGGGCAAGCTGTTTTTTCGCCCGTGCTTCGTTATAGCACCCTCTCTACACATATAAATTCAGGCATTCTGATTGGTCTACAAATTTTATTATGGTTGTCTGCTTGCTATGATTGGGCTACGTCGTCAAGATGATTCCTACAATGATCGCTATGACAAAAATGTAGCGGTAGATTGGTTGACAGAAGTGTTTGTTTGTAAACATGCCCTTTCCTTATAACATAATGGAATTAAAAGTAATCCTTATAAATATTTGCCAACCCCTTTATGTCCGTAATCGAACTACTTTTCCTAGGTAGCTTGTCTTTGTGTAACATTGACGAAGAAGTATGCTCAGATTGCGCTCAGACAAACGTGTATATCCAAATTATGGCAAGGTTAGACATTTTTATTCCATAACTTGTCCTACTGACGAGAAGATGACGAGGATCCTGTGGTTCCAATTATGAACCGTTCACTTAAGTGCGGAAGGAGACCAGAAACAATAAGCAGTGTTTTATTTATTTATTGAACAACATACATCTGACTTGTGTGCTCGACATGAAGGCCGCTTGTAAGTCATCGTCAATATTCAGGGACGAGATAGCACAAGGAAAATTTTACAACACAAGAGATATACATACAACCAGGAGCTCCACACAAAGAATGCATGCAATGGAGCCAGTGGGATTCGAACCCACAACCTCCTACGCTCGAAGGCGATTGGCGGCGTGGTGCTTTGATCATTCAGCCCCATAGGCCCGTAAGAAGTGTCCTCAATGGGGAACAAGGATGATGGGATGGGTTGAGATAGCGCCAACTTTGTTCTGCAGGCGTTGGGAGGAGAAGAACCCTCTCTTTTCAAGCATTTGTCGTCCTAACTGTTTTGTATAAATAATGGAAAAAATTAAATAAAAGTTCAGAATATTAAAATTCATAAGAAATGTGTGGGGATTCATAACAATATTTGGACCCAGGTTGCAGGGTTAATGTTCGTATTTGGCTTTCTGTTTAATCAATGGGAAGCAAATTTGGCCGCTTTTGACTGCCGATTGTGTGGGTGTCTTAATCCGCGTTCACGCACACCTGTAAAAGATGCGCATTGGATGGGGCCAACCTCTTTCTTCAGGAGATTGTCTAATTTGAAGTTTATTCTTTAGCAACAATGAAGTGCGGATAGCGGATACTGACCGTGGATAGAAGGGAGTGCCTAATCACAAAATCTCGCTAGCTATAGTTCCTGTAAGAAAAATCGGCTTTTCAAGGACATACGTCCTCTCTTTATTTTCCCTTCGATACCGCAGCTACTAACATAAGATAAGGGCAGAGGCCTGACGAGCGAAGGGATAATGAAAAAAGAAGTTTGCTCTTGAAAAGAAAATTTTTCTTAAAGGGATTTTAACGGGGCAACTTTCTTCTTACTTCATGTTGCGTACGAAGCACAGAGTTAAATGTCTCTTTTCACCGTGAATTTAAATAGACTCCAGCTATTTGGAATCCCTTGTTTGTGCCTCTCGGTAATCGAGTGATGAGACTCTTTTCTAAGTGGCACGGCGTTTAGTGCTCATTGGCTTCAGCATTTATTTCTTCTGCAGCCGCCTCCTTTTTACATCGTGTGGCATGTGTTGGCTTAATTTGATTCTAACTACGGTCTTGAGTTTTGATCCTGTACCACCTTCATTCATGCCTATTGTCTAGAGGAGCTACCTCAAACTGTCCGTTATACATGTAGGTCTTTAAATAGAGTGCTAATGGTTTTGTAGTGTGGACTTCCCCATAATATACTCGCAGCTGATGTACATCAGCTGCGGGTATATCGAATTTGGAGGGTATATACCTGCAGAGGCGTGGCTGTTCACTGTTGCCATTTGTGGGCAAAGTCGATTGGTACCCGAGGGGTTTACTCACTTCCTTCAATGCGTAATGTCAAAGACACGATATTGTGTGCAAATCTGTCTGGAGATCCGATTTGTTCCACTCTGCTTGTTTATGCATGATACCTCTCGTACTTTGTACCCAAGGAATAAGACCATGTCCCCTGTATGCGTAACGCCAGTAACATATTGTATGCGGAACACAGAATTATTGTTTTTATAGTATCTGTTGTTCATGGTGAATTCGAACTGGCTTCGGCTAATATGGACACGTCACTTTGCGTACCATCCTGGTTGCAGATGTCTTCCTGAATATCGGATTCGCCAAAATATTCCGTGTGTAATAAATTACCATGCCTCATCAGGGTCTTCGAATTTCGATGTCATCTGTTGTGCACCGTAAAAAATTTGACCCTTTTGCTGCATCGTCACTCCATCGCTTTTATAGGAAACGATTACTTCGATGTATTATGGAGGTTGGTCAAAACAGAGATACTGTATAAAAGCGATGGAGTGACGATGCAGCAAAAGGGACAAATTTTTTACAACGTGCTGGGCCTTGTGTTATCCCTTTTCAACTGTTTCATTTAATGAGATTGCTGTCGTGATAGCTGGATTTGACAAGTGCTTTTTGGGATGAAATTGATCGCTAGCGCTACGCAATATCACTGGCACTAGATCTCCTAAAAGTGCTCTTTCACGAGGAGTCAAAGTCGCTTTAAATATCAGGGTTCTCTATATTATTCTATCTCCTATGATCTCGCCGCCTCTCTTCCGGAGCGACAGCTGGGTCCTCTTGGCGGTTATCCCTGTTATCCCATTACTCCATGGGAGTCGCTTGAAAAGCCAGCGATTCTTTTGTGCCGGAGCGTCTTTGAAGCCTGGAATGAAACCTGTGGCCCGTAACAGCCAACAAATGCTTGGAAATCTGAAGATGGAAAAGTTGTTTCTCAAACAGCCAATAAAATGCTTGAAATTTTTACGTGTAATAGCACTATAAAAGTACTGTTACACAAAGAGTCAAAGTCGCTTCAAATTCCTGTTCCCAGTTTTAACTGTTTTCATACCTTTATTTATTGGACAAGCACAATGTCGAACCTACAAACGAACCTCTAGTGGTATTAATTTTTGGCTTATGAACCACTTCACTTCCGACAGACATGGATCATTAGATTCCCCTATTACTACTCTTTCATAAAATGAAGGTTTTTTTCTTGTAATCGATGACATAGGTTTTTATGCTATCGGCTCTTGAACTATTAGAAATGAACGGAAGTTATTTTTAATTTATTTAACACCAATATATTGTTAGATACTGTAATTAACACTTTATGTTTACTTTTTAAAGGAATAAATTCGATGGCAGTATAGTCTAAAAGGATGGATGTAATATTGTCATGCATTATAAAGCATTACAGATATATGCGATTTCCGCACTGTATATTTCTAGACACCGTAGTAAGGGTCTCTGAAATGTAGAAAGCTTGTTTTTTAATATTTATTTTTTGTACTGACTTGCGAACATTCTTTTTTAAAAAATGTGTAGTTTGTATCCTAAGTTATATGGGTTCAAATATTTTATTAATTGCATTTTTAAATAAAATACTTTCATTTCTTTAAAAATATGCTATTCACTTATATATTAGTACTAGATGGCTTCGCCTGTCACCGGGCCACTCCCTTTATCCGGGCCTCTAATTTATTTGTAAATCTCGAAACGGGTCTCTGCTGTTTACAGTACGTATATCAAGCGTGCTTCGTACGCACTGCCGAATAATTACATCGGGTTCCGTGAATACATATTAAATCTAGCAAAAACGAGCCTCGAACTGAATCCCCACTGCATACGATACCGTACAATAGGCGTGCTGCGCATGCTCTGCAAGATCATGTAAAATAAAATTTTAAATCGAGGGCTTTGAATTCACATTAAATTTCGAAACGAAGGAGCCTCGAACCGGGTTCCTGCTGCCCTTCGCACTGTATAGTAGGCGTGTCGCGTACGCTCTGCAAAATTTTTCAATTCCACTGCCCAGAGCTTTCTAACGTTACATCATGTGTTTGGTCTCAGGATATTTTAGAAAAGTTGCCCCGGAGGTCATTACAGATATAAACTGTTACAGGCCTTTAAAATGGTATATTATATGAGGGGTATCGGCTAAATTTATAAAAAGTGCCCAAGTGGGACAAAAAGGGAAGGAGCACTCATGATTAAGTGGTCACAAGCCTTTCCAATGATATATTACATGATTGACGTCGGCAAAATTAAAAAAGTCTTCCTTTCGGGGTGCAAGGAACCGGATGTACATAATGTGATTAAGCGGTCACAGCCCTTTCCAACGGTTTATCACATACGAGACCTCGGGAAAATTAAGAAAAGTTGGCCCCTGTGTCGGCAAATTAAAGATGAGCGACATAATGTGATTAAATGACTTTCCAACAATTTATTACATAAGAGGTGCCAGCAAAATTTAGAAACATGCCATTGGGGATTCGGAGGAGCATAACATAAATAAGTGGTCACAGGTTTTTCAAACGACATATTATATAAAGAGCATTGGCTAAATTTAGAAAAATGCCCATTCCCAGAAGAACAAATGGGGGAGAAACACTGAAGGTGCATATCATTATTAACCGGTCACAAGCATTTCCATTGATATATAACATGAGAGATATCGATAAAATTCAGAAGTCTGCTCCCGCGGACAAAGGCAGGAAAGGCACCGAACGAATATAACCTGATTAAGTGAACACAGGTCTTTCCAATGGCATATCACATGAGTGGTCTCAGGAAAATTTAGAAAAGTTGCCGCCTGGGACAGTAAAGCGGGGAGAGGGACATAACATGATTAAGTGGTTACAACTTTTCCAACAATTTATTACATGGGGGGGGGTCGCAAAATTTAGGATAGTGCCCGGGCAGCAACTGAAGTGCATAACATGAATAAGTGGTCACAGTCCTTTTAAATAATATATTACATTATGGGCATTGGCTAAACTTAGAAGAGTGTTTACTCGTGGAGGGAAGAAAGGCCGTGGAGCACCGGAGGTGCATATCATAATTCAGTGGTCACAGGTTTTTTCAATGATATACCACATTAAGGACATCAGCAAAATTTAGAAAAGTCCATCCACAGAGGGCAAAAAGGGTGGGAGGGCACGGGATGTGCATAACATGATTAAGTTGTCACTGCCTTTCCAACTCTCTATCACATGAGGAGTTTTGAAAAGTTTGAAAATCCCTCTACCCCAGTGGGCTCTCTCTTTTCCCCCTTAAATGGACTCCTAATTCATCTTAACCCTGCTCCTTGAAATTGTTATATTTAATAAATGATGTTTAACTAAGGGATCGGTCGAAAAAAACACATCTGAACTGAATTTATTCTGTGAAATGCAGCAGTTTTGCAAATTTCTTCACTTCTCCATTCTGCCCCAAATCCAATTCACACGGCTTATTTCTCATTTGTAGATGTGTTTATAAAATATTTGAAATTTTTAAATAGAATTGGTTCCTTGGTTTTAACGATTTTACGAATTAAAAACAAATTTCCGATCTTTACTTAAAAAGTGAACTCAAAATTTGTACTACTTCTACGTGCTGTTTCCAGCGTTGATTTTTCGATTATGTTAGTCCTAGTAAGATAGACAGCACAAAACTTAAGGTATCAAACATAAGAAAATAAATAATAAAAAAAAAGAATATTGCGCAGTTAAACTGATGGCATTGAGTTCACAAGCTACGCATACTAATTGTATATTGCAGCCTTGTATTTTCAAGTGTTAATGCCTTTCGAAAAACAAATTAATAGAAAAAAAATAGCTTCCCCCATTTCGTCTTTTTATACTTAATCAATGGACCCTCTTAATTAATCAGGGAAATGCTTTGCTTTATCATACAAAAATCCTATATCCAAAATTTTGAGCAAATCGGATAATTCGTCACAAAAACCCATTTATATAATTTAAGGAATTCTCCCCCACTTTTATACTTAACCATTAAACTTCTAAAATTATTCAGAGATTAGCCTTATCAGAAAGAACCTACATCCAAAATTTAAAGCGAATCGGATTATTCTACACAAAAACTCATTTATCAAATTTAAGAAAGGGTAATCGCCCGTAGCCCCCTTTATACTTGACAAAAGTCTGAAGAAATTTTTGAATTTTTAGAAATCATTGCATCTAGTGAGTGATGGGGTGACATCCTTATGAAAATCGATATACATCTGGACATCCCCCGTTATTTTTATTTCACGATCTAACAACTCTAAATAATATTGGAAGAGAAATGTTGTATTCATTACCTTCTATACACTCAACATCTGATTAACTTGGATGAAACAAACATGCCAGTTTGCCATAAACATTTTAAAATACTACGAATAAAATGTGTATTGAAAGATAGAGAACGTACAGGAAGAAATCTCTCCTTCACTGATTCTGTCATCCATAATGTGTGGGGTTTTTTAATGAGGTAAATGATTGAAAAAAGTTTCTCCTTTATGTCAATTGGTACTTAAGACACTTTTGAAAAAAAGTCTAGCTAAAATCTTTTCTTATCGCTTAACTTATGCGCTTGTAAGATGGATTATAAAAAATGGACAATTTTCCTAAACCGTCGGGATATTCGGAGTTGAAAATTATTCAACGACGTAAAATCCGGAGTTTATTTACATTAAAATCGTATACAGAAAATCGGGACTTTGAAAAACTGACGTGGTAAGTGGAATTACGTGAAAACCAGGTGTCGGGATAACGAGGTCTGACTGTATATCAAACAATGTTGAATTCAGCAGGTGGCCAAAGGATAAGAAACTTCCGCACATACACACTAGAAAATTATTTGTATTTGGTAGTAGACTTAAAATACAAATTTCAACACTTATGCTTCATTAATTCAACACAGTTTTTCTAACTGGTACAAATCCCAGCCTAAGGCAGCATGCACACGCTTGCTTTGCCAGCCTTTCACTGAATTCTACAAAATCTTTCATGTAGGATAATTGTGCGGTTTATTCACAACAGAATGAGGCGAAATGAACAATGGATCAAATGATAAGGCGCTCAATCTAACTTGAGGCAAAAGTTCCTGCTTTACAAGACATCAGTCCTTTTTCCATAAAAGTCGTTAAAGATCAAAAATACCGTGTCGACACAATAAAGACAGTTTGTCTGTCCGTGTGTCTGTAACTTAAAATTGAAAAGTAAAAGTCCGCGTTTGTGTTAAATAAAGCGTAATTACATATAAGACATTTACTAAGAATTCCATTACATGTGATTTAATCTGTTGATTGTTTCAGATAGCAGACCAGATGCCATTATCAAAAGGATCAGGAATATAGTGGAAATGGAATTTTAAAAGAAACTCGTATACCCTCTGTTATGCCTCAAATAATACTTTAGTGTACATTCAAAACTTGACGTTTTAGATTTCAGCATATACTCTCTGCCTATGATCTGTACCTTCTGGTGTTTTTATGACAACAATTCTGAAAAAGATATTTGATTGAATTATGCCTGTCAGGTTCTGAGACCACCTCTGCTGAAGATTGGAATTTCCGTTATTTCTCTATCTTAATATTTTGTGTATTGTACTGGCTGTGTACTAGAATTTTCAAGGTGACATTCTTTCTTTGTTGAAGGGAGAATTGACAGGTAATCCTGTACAGGTGGTGAGTGAGAAAGAGGAGATTGCTGAGAGGCGTGTTCATCCGTCAGGGATGTAAATGGATGATGAGCAAACAAGCAACATGTCACTAATCAAGAAAGGAATGTGTCCAATGAATAAGCTCTAAAGGGGGTTGACATTGGGGAAAGACAGTGATTTGAGAAGAACAAGTCTTGTCTCAGTTTGGAGCAGTTCGTATCTGGGGTTCATACCTAGAGAGTGTGTAGGACAGAGGTCCTGGTAGAGAGTGCTCTGTGTTGTAGAGCGTAAGCAGTGCATATCTGGAGAGCAAGGGACACAGTGGTCCTGGTGTTTAGTGCTCTGGGCCGAGAAGTGCAGGCCGAGTATCCATGTGTTGGGAGATTCAAAAGTGATCTCTGATAAAGTTAATCTAACGTGTATTGAGTGTGAGGAAGAAGGTGTAATTTGAACAGTACACAGCCAACCTTTACTGTATCTAATTTAATGTTGAACCGGATCACCTATATCAGAGTTGTAATTGTATATAATTGTAAATAGCGTGTTTATTGTGTACATATATTCTAAATAAACTGTTAATTCAGTTAATTGACAGCGTCAGTGTTCATTTACACATTCCTCACAGTGGGTGACCGATATCACCTAGTAATATTGGTGGTGGCAGCTATAACTACCACGGATTTTCTTCAAAGTTGTGTGGCCTGAGAGGAACGTCCGACAATGCCCATCACACTTATCCAGGATAGCTGAGACGGCAATGCATTAACAGCTTAAGAGGCCTCTTCAGTCAGGCGAAGTGTTGAACATAGGCAAGGATTCTTTTAAAAAATTCTGTTTCAACTTCAATTTCTTTAAGCAGTTATTATTCTTGCGTAGGACAGTTGAAATTGATCACTTGATAGAGTCATTTTTTACTTTCTTCTATCTTTACAAGAAAGTATTGAATTTATGCAAATTTTCAACTTCTAGTTTTCGATGGACATACACATTTTAACAAAGCTCCTGAACATGATTTGATGAGTTTTAGAAAATGTTTGTGTGTCACTCTATGAGTGTGTATGGAACAAAATTTTTCTAGGTACCCTATCTCACAAATGCATGGAATTTGGATTCAGCACAACACTTTAGATTCAGTTAGACCATGATATAAACTGGAAATGATTAGTTTTGGTGTATATCGCTCAACAAGTGATGCTGCAATACTGTATTATTCTTATTCTCCACAATAGCTCTATTCATAAAAATTTTAGATTCAGTTAGTCTTTAATATAATTTGATGCAAATCGGTCAAGAGGTGGCGCTACTATGCTGAATTATTCAGGATTATAGCAACGGCTCTATCTCAAGAATTAATGCACGTATTTCCATCAAACTTCAGATTCAGTTAATATCAGATAAAAATTGATTTTGATTAGTTTTTGGTGCACATCATCCAACAGGTAGTGCTGTTATGCAGAATTTTTAAAGATTTCTAAAATAGCTCAATCTCAGAAACTAATGCAAGGGTTTCATCAAACTTCAGACTGAATTAGAAGTTGACAGAAGCTGTTTTTGACTAGATTTTGGCGTAAATCATCTAATCTGTGATACTACTATATGATGCATTTTTCAAGAAGTATAAAATCCTTTTCACTTGTTGAACATTAACATGAGATTATCAATGTGTGACTCAAGAGTTCCATGAAGCCAAGGTCCTGAGTTCAAATGTTAAATTGGATATTTTTTCCCTAAATTAGAATAATGTTGGATTAACAAAGAATATACATAATCTTTAAAAAACATAAAATCATTACCTGTATAGACTTAACAAGTCAGATTTTTACTGAAGCTTATTCTAAATTTTAATATAAAAATAATTAAAATATGAAGTCAACAAGTATTAAGATAGCTACAGTGGCGGTCAAAAGTTTCCAGCCAGCGAAATTTTTTTAGTTAATTTATAAGTATACTCATATGAAGAGGAATCTCAAAGTGATACTTATACATTTTATTGACATAATAGTTAGGAACCTATTTATGGAATAACATATAAATATTAATAAATTTAATTGACAAAATTAAGTACAAAGGAAAACGCATGTTCTCAAAAGTTTCCGGCCACCTACGCAAGTTTAGAAAGAAATGATACTGCAATAGAAAATTACGGCGATCAACAACATTTACAATTAGTGTTTCATCTTTTTATATTTAGTAATAAGTACTGACAGGGGTGCCCAGAGAGGGGTTTGGTGACGCAAGATGCGTCATACAATTTAGTTTTTGGGGGGGGGGGAATTTGAGAAAAAGTACATTTTGGATGGGGGGGGGGGATTTTAAATTTTTAATATTTCCTTTTTTTTTACTGTTAAAAAATTTTTGATTTTTTAATTTTACTTTTACATTTTTTCAACATTTAATTTCCAGAAATGTTCCCGTGTTTATTTCTTTCTTTAAATTCTAGATAAGAGCAATAAGAACTCATTCTGCTATACTGAACTCGTTATCTTGTGTAAATCTTGATACTTTTAATCTCATATTTAAATTTTTTCAACATTGAATTTTCAGAAATGTTTTTGTGTTTTATTTCTTTAAATTCTAGATAAGGGCAATAAGAATTCACTCCGCTATGTTCAACTCGCTATCTTTTGAATGTACAGTAAATTATGAGTAGAATATATTTTACAATTGATATTCTATTTAGGGGGTGGGTCAATGTTAAAGTATGATGATTTTTTTTTTTTTTTGGGGGGGGGGGGGCAGGGATTTGCGTCATTGGGTTTGGGGGAATGGTCACCACTGAGTACTGATTCGAATTTCATAAAATCATTCGTGACATTTATACATTCAATGGTTAAAGATTGTCTATGGTACGTTTTTCGCATATTTCTTGCAATTTTTTGGAAATTTTGGATCAGTTTGAATATTTATAGCTCCGCAAACGTTTGCCAACTTATTCCTATAGATTTTCTATACGATAAATCTCGGGCATTTGGGCTGTCCATTTTAAAAACAGAATTTTTTCGTGCAAATGCCATTGCTTGTCGAGCTTGCATAAATTCATTAAGTCATTATCTTTCTAAACCAAATAGTTGCTACAATAATTTTTCCTCTAATAAGGCAGCAACCATTCTCAAAAGATATTCTTATACATTGCATCATTCATCTTACAGCAAATTTCAAATAACGAACCAACACTTTTTGAAGAAAAATCTCCCCACTTTATAACATGCCCTCCGCAATGATTCATTATAGGAAAACGTATGTAGAATAATATCTTTTACTATTGGGCCATCAGATATAGTGTCTGCCATCACTCCCAAAATAGTGTGGAATTAGATTGATGGAAAAATAGAACTTTTGTCCTGTTTTTACTTGACCAGACTTTATGATCCTTGGAAAACGCCAATCGGGTACGTTGGTATATTTTTAACACCAACTCTTCCATAAAGTTCTACATCATGACAGCATCTTGATATGGTAGACTGACTTATTTCAGCAATATTTTCATTCCGTAAATCGCGGGATATTGCAATGGCATTTTTATACGGGTCATCAACTGTTTTTCCCCTGATAATTTCCTCCACAAAAATAGACATTTTCCGGGGTCTCCAGGACGTCAGAAGGTCTTGAAGACTAATGCTATCTTTATATAATTTTTAAATATCGTTTACAGTCGGTTGACCGATCGATAATTTTGCCGCAATATCTCGAGAAGATTGGCCCTTTAGCGACAAAAAAAATCACTCATTTATGAACAATAATTCTTGAATTTTTCATTTTTGTATTTAAACTATGCTATTCACTTTGATTCATTCACAAACACGACTAAAAAACACTTTACTGTTAGAAAAACACTAAGGAATGATGAGTGGCCGGAAACTTTTGCACACGCGAATTTCGAATTCTGCCGGTTCTTATGAAGTGTCTTCAGTATCCAATCAAAATGATCACATGGTCAGAGAACATTCACATATTCCTAACTTTTAAAGCAATTGTGCTTCTTCTTTGCTGAAACCTTCTGATAGATAAAACAAAGAAACTAACTGGCTAGAAACTTTTGACCGCCATTGTATATGTGAGAGTTCTAATCTAAAGAGTTCTATGGTAGAGTCACCATATTTTATATTTATAAACAGGATTGGCACGGTTTAAACTAACCGATTTTAACCATGGTTTAAACTAACTGGTTTCTCTCTGTCTCAAAAAAAAAAAAAAAAAGCTTGTTTTATAAAAAATCAAGCGACTTTCTCATTTTTCTTTAGAATTTATGTGTTTCAGATTATTGGGTGTTAATAATTTCTACTTTCAACACTTTATTTCAGCAATAAGCATTAGATATAGTGGGTTAAGATAATTTTTGTATGTATAGGATTAAAATCAGCATGCAGGGCCTGATTAAGGCTATGCCCCCCCCCCTTCTGTCTATCATTAGATTTTGTTTTTGTGAATAATTGGAAGTGGTTAGTACTAAACTTCATATGTATTGCATGTATGTATAAATTTTGTATTCGGTGCAATGCACATCTGTATACAGGGTAAAACAAAAATATAGTCACAACTTAAAAAAGGACTAGCAGGATAGTTGTCGAAAAAAAAAAAAAAAGATAGATTGGTTGATTGAAGTATCTCTTTTCAAGTTGTTTCTTTGCTTATCTATGTACGTTATAAGATGGCTAAAAGAAATTGTTGCAAATTGGTCATAGTTAATGGTTTTAACTTACCACATTACAAGGAAAATCTTAATAAAGATTTTTTTTGAAAATAATAGAATATTAAGTTGTTAAAATAAAACTTTAAAGCTTGAAAATACAGTGAAACCTCCAAATAAGGAACACTCCGAATAAGGGACCCCTCTATTTAGGAGACAAAAGTTCCGGTCCTGGTCCCTTGATATAGGAAGTGTAATGTATTTACCTCTGAATAAGGGACATTTGAAAATTAGATTAACCCTTTTGGCTTGGGCATTTCTTACCCAAATTTTATTCAGTTGAAACAACATATTAAAAAAAAAATTCCTTTAAGTACATAATTAAAAAAAAACCTTTAATTAAATAACAAATTTTATTTTCCTTTGTTACTGGTATGATGAAAACAAATTTTGCAAAGAAAAATGCAGCCCAGTCACACTGGACATATGAGTGCAAAATGTTAAAGGGGTTGATTTTTGCATTTGAGATAATGTAGTAGTTTGTGATGAAAATGAAAATACAGAATTTTGTGAACTTATCAGATAGGCAGTTATGTTGGTAGAGAGGTATGCAACTCAACTCATGAGCATTTATTTATCAACAATTCTGATGAAGATATCGAAGTGCGTTTATCCCTATTAGAGGCAGAGGTGGCAGTGCAGACAATAACTTCATCAAGTTCACAGCTGAACTTCCAGAATTGGTTAAAACTCGATTCACATATTAAAATACAATTGAGTGCCAAGTCATATCTCGGTAGAAAACGCATATAAGCCCAATTTTAGTGGTTGATTTGTAGGTTTATCATTGGGGTATCCTGCACCCGTCCTCCATATTTTCATAGATTTGAGTGCAGGAAAACATAATGGTAAGTCTAAGAGTCAACCCTAAATTCAAATTTTTAGGTGTTTTCTACTTAGTAGACCGATTGCGTTTTAACATGCATATTGAGTTTTAACTAATTCTAGAGTTTCTGCCGTGAACTCGATAAGGTGTTTGTCTGTGCTGCCACCTCCCAGTCTATATTGAAAGTAATGCTGAAAATTGTGAGGGATGGCTCTAAAAATGAAAGAGAAAGGAAAATTGTGAAAAAAAGAACTTCACAGATGCTTTAAAATATGCAAAGCAGTTGAATATTTTTTTCGAAAATACTGCTTATAATAAAGGACTAAAACTTATAAGTATGGTAAAATGAATATCTGAAAAGTTTAGTAGTAGAAAAATAGTCACTTTTTTATTGATTACTTCGCAAGTAAGATTTTTAAAAGCATTATTGCACTTTTTGCATTATAGAACATTTACGTAAAAAATACAAATCAATAACTCTACAAACAGTAGAATCCAGTAGTACTAAATCACAATCTTACCAAATATATTTATGTATTAATCAAGCTTTTATAGTTATTAAGTCTGGCTAAAACTGAAAAAAAGTTTCATTAGTTTATGATCCTGATGTGAATTAGTAATGTTTTATGAGGCAAGTTTCATTGAATAATTTGCTTTATTGAATAATAAGCTTTGATTTCGATACAGCCCCTAAAATAAGCTCAATTTAAAATGATCAATTTTCCAGAAATTAATCATACAAATTGCATGAAATTTTTTTTAAAGGCTAATTGAAGGCTGTAGAGTTCATTTATACTGTCAGAATTAGGTACTGTTATTGAAAAAACTAAGATAGAATTTAATATGTAGATGGTTCCCTATGCAAATTTTATTTGTATCATTTTAAAGTACACTATTTCCAATCATTTAGTATCAGTAACTTTCTTTTATAATTTTTTGCAAAGTTAGTAGTGGGTGTTTTTTTTTTCCATGTCTGTACACTGTGCTAAATTAAATCTTTGGTTGGTAAGATTTTCTGAAAATTCCCCACCCCTGTAAATAATACTCAGAGTGATAATTTAACATTAGCAGATGCTTGTTATTTGTGATGTATAGAATCCTATTTTGCTTAGTTATATTACCATTACTTAAACACATTTCAAACAAGAAATTCAATTGTATTATTTAGTCACATGTTTATTACATCTAAACCACAGTTTAGATTATTGAATTATGAACAAAGAGATAAAATTGAAAATAATTTGATAGAAAAATAGATTCTAATAACCTTTTTCTATAAAATTTGACATAAAAAAATTATATTTTCTACACACTTACTGTATGACTAATGTTGTTGAATCAGCTTATATCTTTCAAATAGTGCGAAACTATTTCATCTGTTTGTGACATATCAAGGAATTTTTATGAACTAGTTATTCATTTGTACATTTGTTGCCCAAGTACTGGTGCTGTTAAAAGAACAATCAGGTTTTTTTTTTAAACTGATTTTGACATCAGAAATAAATTATCTCTGGAAAATTCCACAAATCTTTTATTTTACTATGCCATGTTAAAAAAAGAAAAGACTAATGAAGTAATTTTGTGCTGTTTGATTTTAAAAATATGTCTTTCTTTAAATATTTTACTTTAATAAAACAAAAAATGTAAATTTAAAATTTTGTTTTTGTGGTTATGTCATATATTATTGATTGATTGATTATAAATACTTTTTAAATTAAAATCTCCAAAACAAAAATTTCATTAAGGTGAAAATTTAAACATATAGTGCCATTCTAATTTTATTTTTTCACTCATCATCACTTTATTTTGGTCACTTTTTTCTGTTTTTGCTTAGTTTTTTCCATTGTCCTGGCAAAAACCAACCCTGTTTTTAAGTATAAAAGCTTACCCTATAGCATAAACCGAACGACAAGAATACAAGCATTACTTAATAATACTAATTTCCTTCCTCATATTGAAAAAAGCCAGCTTTTGTTTTTTAACCCTTTGTCTTGTTGAATTTTACATTCATATTTACTCATAAAATAGTTTTTAATGTAAAAAATAAGTTGACTTTCTTACTTTTGTAAAAAGTACTCCACACCACCCAACTCTCTCCTAAATAAAATTTAAAGTTTTCTATTGCTACCCAAGCAAAAACATTCAAAATTAGCAAGAAAATAAAGAATATGCAAACTTATTAAACAAAGCTAGGTCTTAGCATCTTCATCAAGGCTTTCACTGAAAAGCAGCAGAACTTAGCAATATTATGTTCTGCTTCCTGGCTGGTTTGATTAAAAGTGCCAACAATAAACCAGATTTATAAAATATGCAAGGACGGGGAAAAATAATGAAATCTAAATATTTGTTAGTTTTTTTTATGAAGCAAAAACATCAGTGTTCATTACTGGCACATCCACCCTATATGTAGATATATAAACATATGCATACATAGATATATCCGTGTTTATGTACATATAAATGTGTTTACACACACGCATAGATATGTATGTATATATAACACTTGAGTCCAGCTAATTGAAAAATATCAAATTGCTATTTCTAAATTTATAGAATTCTTATTGTCAGCAACCATAATTATTATTATTTTTAAAGGCTAAGAGTCATATCAAATTAATAGAGATATAATAATAAAAACATTAAAAGCTATGAAACTGGTGCATTTGCAATACCTGCACAATATAACATTCACATACAATTTTATCTCTATTTGATTCAATTCCTTTTTTTCCATCCCATGCAGTATTCTTCAATACAAATTTTTATGAAAGAATTTAGTTAGAACAATAGTTCCTTGTCAGAATCGTAGTAAAATAGTATAGTAAGCAGTACAAAACGACAAAATATGAATGAACTGTATTCAATAATCATAAAATTTATCTTACTTAAATGTAATTCAACTTTAGCAAAACATTTCCCGTAATGTCGATTCATCCAGCAATCATCTCGTGTAGTAAAATCGAAGGAATATTGCTAATGTATATGATGAATTATAACATATATCACAAGCAATAACCTTTCAATTAAATAGGATTCATCACTTTAAAGATCTTCATATTTTACTTTTGTCTTATCTGCTTCCATCTTACTTTACAATGTTTACGTGCGTTGTCACGTTTATTTTCTTTAATCGTTAACTTCACATACAGTTTTTTCATAAGTATTCAGTATTGTTCATATTTAAAAATATAGTAGACAAATAATAACATTTTTTACAATTTACATAAACATAATTCACAAATGCCGCCATTGTTGAGTAGAAGCGGTAGCGCGATTTTGCTTATAGCTGGCAGGGTGTTGACTTTTCGCGTTTATCGCTCTTGGCGAACTTTTTTTGGCTACGAAACGGGAGTCTACTATATAGTATTTATCAAGTCGTAATCAGAATACAGTCATGTCGTCCATTTCATCACAGACGCCAATACAAAGAATGAGTCACGATAAATGGAATCATACATGAAAATTGAATCAATCAATCAATCTGTTGCAGTAGAGTTATTTAATTTTTAAGTAAATTAGCAAAATATTTATTTGTAAAAAAGAAATAAATAGCATTTGTAAAAATTCTCGGTTCTAGCAATTAAATATAATCTCGGGTTAAAAATTTTAAGCAATTTGATTAAGGAATAAATCATGAAAATTTAGCTTAGTTTCTTTAGTAATGTTCGTTTCTTTTAATGGCTGGCTGTTACTCTTTATTACAAACAAGGATTAAATAGAACTACAAATCATAGCAATTTAATTAATAAATTATTAAAATGCATGGAACATTTTCAATGAATCATCATATAATTCACGATTCATTCTTTCATTGGCGTCTTGTCTCATCCGTCATCCCTTATTTGTAATATCAGTTAACTTTTATCAGATAAATTTATTGTATCCAACCTTTTTGCTAAAATAAGTTAACGCTAAGGTAGGGTAGTTTCTTTCGTTACTTTTCAACTAAAAATTCTACAATTTGCTATTTGATAATGACGGTACGAAATTTCATGCATCCAATCATAACTTTAATTTTTGTTGATTTATCATAGAGTTCTTTAATTTTTTTTTTCTTCAGATAGTTTTCTTTATTATTATTATTTATTTTTAAGCAGTTTAGTTTTAAATTTCAATTTAAAAACAGTAAATTGGTATGAAGGAAATATTTTTAATGTTTAATTTTAAAGCATCCTGTTGCTAATAAATTGAATTTGATTACATTCTGTTCAATTGAAAGTAAATATTTTTTAAATAATATATCGCATGATGAAGTATCGCAAGATAGCTTATCGAAATTTACATAAAAGAATACATATACTTAAGAAACTACTACTAAATCCTAGAACAAGCAAGACACTTGGCAAATTAATAAATGAGTTTTTGTTGTTACCAGTTTATTTCTTAAATTCTTTTCACACCTGCCGAGTATTGATCTGGACTTATGATTAGTTTGATCAGATTGATTGCTTTATTTTTTTAACATGTTTGTTTTTAGTTGTGAATTTTGTGAATGACCTTATACAGTGGTTATCAAGCGTTTTTGTGTGGTTTCGTCAGCGAAATTGGATGCAGTTAAAATTTTTTGCGTATATTGAAGTTTTTTCTTGTGAATGAATATACTTAGGAGTAAGTTTAACTTTTGTCATGTAGAGTGAGCAGTTCTGTTTTTTGGAGCCATTTTTGTTAATTAGTGGGTAAGGAGAGTATGAGAAAAAAATTTTGTAATGCTTGTGTGTCACTGAGTGAAAAGAACAATGGGTATTAGTTGATTATCATGATGACCTAAAAACTATCACCAAACTACAAGAGTAAAAATGAATAATAAACAACCAAAAATGTCACATTCACTTGACATTAGTGTTTTATGTTGTTGAGTGATGTTTATTTGACTTTTTATTTGTATTTTTATATTTGTTTTACTAATTTATTTCTTCTTTTGTCATTTAAAATAAAATTATATTGATATGTATAATTTGGCGATTTGCATTTTTTAATCAAATTGGTAAACTGAATAATCTAATAGTACCCAATTTTTAAGCAGTAGTTTGAATATAATACACTGAAAATTATAATGAAAGCTTACAATAAGATAAAATAACTTTAAAAATTAAAAAGCAATAAACTAATAAGTGTTAAAAAAATTATTATTATTTTTAAATATTAAAAGTAAAGGTCAAGTAATAATTAACAATGCATAACAATGCTGAGATACTATTTTCTTGAATTGTTCAATGAAGCTTGCCAGATAAAGATACATTAATAATTTATATCAAAATCTTAAAATATGTAACAAAGTTTTGTTTTATTTTTATATCCACAGTTAATATCCAAAAAATCTACTTAAAGATTAACACAGAAATATGTTTTGAAAAAATATTATGATTGCCACTGATATCAGCGCTGTGTGAACTTTTTTACAAATAAATTTATCATTCATTCGTGAGAAAACACAGTTCAATCATATGTATCAGAATTACATCAGAGGTCTATCGGGGGTTTTTTTTCCAGAGTCCTATTTTTGTGAAATTAACTATTATTTTTATGAAAAAAGTTCACAAAATATTAGTTAATCCATTTCTGCCCAGCCTTAGAAATTGGGTCATGTTTTAATTTTTCAGAAATAAACTAATATTTAGGCAGATGATCTAATTTACTAATAAATAGAGAGATTTCTTGTTCCATTCTTTTGCAATCATATTATAATAAACAATCGACATACAGAATGTTTAGATTAATGTAAATAATGAAATTATAAACAAAGGAAAGCATGTATGGTTAACAATTAGTCCCACAAAGCAATTTAATGTGAAAATGGTTTTATTATTTATTAATTTTTATTAGAACCTCTTTCGTGTGTAACTTTTGTTAAGAAATAAAGAACCAAATATAAATGCTGAAAGAACAATTACAAATTTTAAATAAAAGCACTAATTATAGTTCTGTATAAAAAAAAAAACACATGGAAATTTATCCCAAAGAAAAGCACTCAAATATTTGATAAAAAAACAAAAAAAAAAAAAACACTGAAGTCAAACTTTTTTGTCTTGCTTTTAAGAAGTTTTTTTACAAACAGAACAAAACAAAAAAATTGGTTTCAGTGACTTTTTTTAGACAAAACATTAATGTAGCTTTTTTTAGGATACATTTTCATGTGATTTTTTTTTTAGAGGACAGCACGGTAGTTAGACAAATATATAATTTAATAATATAACTAGTTAAGAAAGTAAATCAGCCAATCCGCGCTCATTCAAAATAAGGATAACGGGGAGAGAGAGTGGAAAGCAAGATAGCAATAAACGAAAGAGACTGCAGTTTGTTTACATTGAGATAAATGTTACAATGAACACAAAAATCTAGATTTTTGCAGAAATTTACACTTATTACACTGTTTTTTTGTGAAAGGGCCATTTTTCTGAAATATAATTCTGTGAAGAGTCCGTTTTTCTTAAATTTATTTTTGTGAAGAGTCCGTTTTTCATAAATTTGTTTTTCTGAAGAGTTCATTTTATTGTCATCAAATTTTGTGAAGAGTCCGTTAACGGACTCAATTTTTGCCCTGAACAGACCCCTGTCCATATCATTTTATTCATTTTCATATTTTAAGATGGTAAATTTTAGAGAGTCTGCTGTTCTAAATTACATCTGTTTGTATGATGAAATACATAAACAGCTTCTTTATATTAAATAAATTATGACAAAGAAAACTAATAAGTTGCTATTCAATCTATGCTTTGATGTAAAAATTAAAAATAAATATCATATCTGACATTTCAGTTTATCTTTAAAATCATCTTCAGAAGTTTATTTTTGAAAATACAAATGAGCAAAAAATTATTTACATGTTACATTATCAAAGATATATTCAAATTGAAAGAACAGAAATTTTACTAAAACATTTAAAATAACTTTAGTGGCGCCATCTTTTATTTTAAAGAATGAATTAAAACATAGTTGCTAGAATTATTACCGTAAAATACCGTTAATCCGCCCCCCTTAAACGAAAAGAAAAATCGTACAATAGTTAGAGGGGGGGCGCTTACACGGGATTTTTTCGCGATCGTTCAACAAAATTTACAGGAATGAATCATCATGAAATGAATGAATCGTTGAAAGAATCATGAACTTTGATACTTGATAAAATTTGTTTTTTTTAAAAAAACGTAAATTCTGGCGAAAAAAACGCAGAAAAAAGGAGGAATTAGTAAAAAAAAGCCAAAACAAGCATGAAATCAATTAAAAAATCTTGAAAAAACGCACATTTCATCAAAGATTCATGATTCATTCATTTCAAAATGATTCAATCGCCTTTGAGAATCGGGAGGGAGGGCGCTTTTTCGGGATTTTTTGAAAATTTCAAATTCATTATAAAGTGGGGAGGGGGCGTTTGATCGGGAAGGGCGGATTAACGGTATTTTACGGTAAGCATATTTGAAAGGATTACGTTTAATATTGTGTAGGAAAAAATTAATCTTATTCTGCATACTCTTTAGGGAATAGCCTTGAAAGTTACTAACAATGCAGATTTTTCTTACTGTGCTACGTAAAGTGTTGCCTCTTTGAACGTGTATAAAAATGGCTTATATTTAATACAGTCTCCACTGCATTGTCAGGAACCTTCCTTAAAGGAAGTATGATTTTGACAATTTCAGGATTCTTTAAAAACAAGTCTCCTTTTAAACTATTTATTCGGGAGTCTTTAGAGATTTGTTTAAGATGTCAAAGAATATAAATAACGACACTATTTCATTTTCTATACTAAAAGTTTGGGTCAATAATTTGAAAAGATTTTTTTCCACCGTGTTTCCAGTAGTTTTGTTTTAACTCATTTTTGGATGAGAAATGGCACTACTGAGATTATTTTAAATATTCTTACGAAATTTCTGTTTATTTTTTAGCTTGAATATCTTTTTCACTACCTACAATGTCCATAATTTTTTGCTGATTTATATTTTAGAAAATTAGCTCCAAAGTATCACTTTAAACAGAAATCAAAACAACAAGTATAATTTTTAGGGATGAACTGAATATTGATTTTGACAAGCATTGGATATCTGAAATTTCTTTGTTTGCTGATACGGATATTCGGTCCTAGGTATACTTTAAGTTATCTTATATATATATTTATTTACTTTTTATGTAATCCCTTCTCAGAGCAATAAATTGCAAACATGTCTCACTTATCATTCAAAGATTTTAACTACATTGAAGAGAAGAAGAACTATATTTATTTTAATATCAAGACTTGAAATTAATATTCTCTCAGAAGTGGAGTTTTCCTCCCAGCAACTGCAATATCTCAAACTTAAAAGAAGCTGTCGAAAAGATTGAAGTTATTGAAATTTCTTTTACATTTTAATGAAATTATTAACTGTGTCAGTATTTTAAAAAATTGATTGAGTTTAATGGAGAATGCACTTATCTCAATAGCATAAGAATGACAAGATACCTTTTTTTTACTTTTTAACTAATATTTGCATTTTAAGAATATATCAGGTTTACTCCTATTTTAGTTGTTTTCAAATTCAATGACAGCTTCCAAATGTGATGTGTTAAATAGTTAGTGTGCTATGCCAGCTTTAGATTCAGTGTGTGAATTTTCTGTCACCTCAATTAAAAGTACTTTTAACATTACCGTAAAATACCGTTAATCTGCCCCCCCCCAAATGTGACGAAAAATCGTACAATAGTTAGAGGGGGGGGGGGCGCTTACACGGATTTTTTCCGCGATCGTTGAACAAAATTTACAGGAATGAATCATGATGAAAGGAATGAATCATAAATTTTGATACTTGAATTTTTTTTTCTTAACGTTAATTCTGTCAAAAAACGCAGAAAAAAGGAGAAATTTGTAAAAAAAAAAAGCCAAAACAAGCATGAAATCAATTAAAAATTTCGAAAAAACGCATATTTAATCAAAGATTCATGATTCATTCATTTCATAATGAATCATTCCATTCTCAATCGCCTTTGAGAATGGGAAGGGAGGGCGCTTTCTCGGGATTTTTTGAAAATTCTTTATAAAGTGGGGAGGGGGCATTTGATCGGGAAGGGCGGATTAACGGGATTTTACAGTATTATATACTGCAAAAAATTGGATATTTTAATAACTCATTTCTTGTTAGATACATAGAAATGTATTTTATAAAAAAATTGAACTTTTTGCTCGTTGCATCAATTAAATATTGTTTTTTTAGATGTAATACAGAATGATTTTACAAATATCCTCCTTGCTCAAGAATAAATGATGGATTTTCGCTTTTAGAAGAAACTTCTTGTAAGTTATTTTTTTTTCTATGTCATCACTTATCAGTATCTTATTACATTACTCAAATTGGTGTTTTTTACATCATTTTTTAAGTATTACACTAATAAGGTAGGTTTTCTTTTTTACTTTTTTTTCATGCTTTGTTAGTAGTATGACTTTTACATCATATAACATGGGTACCAAACAAGCAATTTAAGAAACATCAATTGCAGTAGGGAATAGATTAACTTCACAAGTTCTTTTATCCTTGTGCAGTGTCTAGCTATTGAGATTTCACTGCATCTTAAAGTATATAATTTTTTTAATGTTAATCTTTTTGATATATAATGTGTTTTATATCCCAATTGTGGATTGTAGCTGAATGAAAACAGATGGAATAGCTGTTGTCAAAATCCGATTAAACCTGAAGTATTTAAATTGACTTGTACCAGATATATAAAGAGGAAGAAAATAAGAAGTAGCCCGCAAATGTTATTTTTAATATAAATCTTATCGCTTGTAAAATAAATAGATTCTATGTACAAAATATCCCAAAAAATTGAAACACAGTTTAATTTTTTCCTGTTATAGATAAGGGGCTGTGCATATATAACATTATCATTTCAGGGGACAGGGAGGTCTGGCACATGATATTGTTATAATTTGTCATCCCGTCAATTTTTTTTTTTTTTTTTTTTTTTTTTTTTTTTTTTGTACAGTGGTGGTTACAATTATAAGGACAAGGCAAAAATTCCAAATTTAGTTATATTTGGTGGGAAACTTATGCAAATTTTATGGCTGGAAACCAATGAAAAATGGAGATTATTTTTATATGTTTTTATGGAAATATGTGGTAAATTCATATTCATAAAATGTAATATAAATTTATACAGCCATTTGATATGGGCAAAATTATCAGAACAACTGTATTTTTGTGTTCTAAAAAGTAAAATTTGCATGTTTTTTGCTCTGCACATGGAACTTTCAGATGATGTGAATGCGTAAGTAAGCGTTTCGGATCGTATTATTCTGCTTTTCAATCATACCACAAGGTGTAAAGCTTTTGGAGTTTCAGAAAGGAAAAATGGATGCATTTCAAAATTCAGGACTTTCTGTATGTTAAATTGCTACAAATTTTAATAGATCAAGAACAGTTATTTACAATTATCTTTAAAATACCGATAAATATGGACGGCAAAGACATACAGGCAAGCCATCTTCTGTTTCTGTGTAGGGGGGAAAAGAATGATAACACTGGTCAACAGCTGTTTTGGTGCCGGGGTATTTTTAGCTGATTTTATATGAATTTGATGTCCTGAATTCAAATATGGCATTAGTTTTTCTCTATCAGCTCAGTTTTTTAAGATAAACACCTTTTTGTGAAATATATGTTTCATTATTTTAAGGTAAATCCATGTATTAAAAAATGTATGCAAAAATAAAATAAATACAGGATTTTTATTTTTTATAATACACAAATGTTAGTTTTTATTATTATGATATACACATATTGAAATAATAATTTTTAATTATATTTTACAAATATTTTTACTCACAAAAATAGAGAAAAACGTCACTGATGAAACTGGTACTCATTGAATGCTTCGGAAGCTTCTTTTTCGTGACATTCTGGAACATATTTTAGAACACTGTCTTTTTAAACTCAAACTGTAATCTGAAACCCTTTGCATATCTCATCTTTTTTGGTAGCTGTCCTCCATAGTCCTAATATTGTGGTGAAATCTTTCGGGATGTTTATCACTTGTGCCTTCTTTATTTTCAAGAAAATGCTCTAAGTGGCAATGTAAATAGTGCACTTTAATGCTTCTAGTACACCTAAGAGATTTAAAACTATTATGCTTTTCATTTACCAGTTCTACATAGATTTCTCCTTTGCATTTGCCCGGAATGTTTATGGCTATTTCCATGAGTACTTGTAGTGTAAGTCACAGGCTACGATTTTTGGCTACCAGTATTTTAGACCGAAAAAAATGTGACTTATTTTATCGGCTCATTCTCATTAATTGAATAAGGCCAAGCTGACTTTTTGAAAGTAACGGTGGCAAACAAGCATAGCAATTATAAGTTAATGTGACTTACACTACAAAACCCATGGAACTAGCCTTATGTGAACTGCCACAAAAAAAGTCCAGGCTTTTTATTCAGCCTCATTCGTTGAATTTACGAAAGCAGGATCCTTAATCAGAGTTGTCTTATTTGTTGTCCGTTAAACATTCCTGCTTTAATATCTTCATAACTCAATTCGGGTGTTTTTACCTTATATATGCAAATCATGATCCGTTCTTATGAAGAACCTTTACAAACTGCTTCATAGGACAGAGCTTGATATGCAGTGCAGAAAGTATGATTTTCTTTCGCCCAACTAAAGTGTTATTAATGACATTCCTTTCTCCAACATCCATGTTTTCTTTCTTAGGCCTCTCTTTTCTAATCTAGTGATGTGTTTTAACCCTGCTATCCCAAAAATAGAAAAACAATAGTATTTTGTGTAACTTCTTTGCTGTCCAAGGACAATCACCTGGAGAATATTTAGGAAGAACCAATTTTTCTAACAGTCATCTAAATTCATGACAAAATACAAGATTGTTTTTTTAAGAGAAGTAGACAATTTTGTCTTGTGTGATAAAATGTAAGTTTGGCTCTTTGTTCTAATAAATTTTTGTCTTTTAATCTTGAAACCAACCAGTAATTCAGAAGCTTCTTTTAAAACATTGAAATCTCTTTTGAAATCATTTAAATCAACCTGGTTGAAAAATTTAGGCATTGATGACGTCTCCTCATAATCACTGTTACCTTCACAGCTATCTAAAAGATGATCAGAAGGACAATATTCATCCTCACTAAGCTCTGGTAGCTGATGAAATGTTGGGATCGGTAGTTTCTCTGAGTGAGGAAGTGGGGGTCTTAAAGATACTAAATCAGGATAAGTTTTCTTATTACAATTGTTTCGATTAATTCAAATAGTATTCTAGTGCTAGGTAGAAATAATAGTCATAGAAATGTTTTTGGAGTTCTCTCCAAACCATTGGTAAACCGAATTTGAGACTTATTCTCTTCCGTCAGCTCACTGTCATAAATGCTCTGTACAAGTTTTACAGACCTATTGTGGTGCGCAGATTTTATCCTGATCACCAAGTCTAACCCCAAAGTATCCAAGATAAGCTCTCTTTACAAAGTCAGTAACATATTTTCTGTGTTCTTTCAACTTTTATTCTCCGCATATGTAGCAAAACTTATCTGGATGATTTATACAACTTTTTCTACTTGAACTCATTTAAATTCCATTCTACAATGCAAACACAACAATCTACAACACTATGAGTTTTACGTTAAATTGAAACGAATTCTACCTTAAACACAAATATCATGGAAGTTCAAAAACTTTAGAAAGTCAAAGAAAGGCCAGTTTTGTTTCCATGGAGCGAACTCTGAAACTAACCTTATCTCTTGGAGGCTTTTACATTTGGCTTTATGAATGAGCTGCGCGAAATCATAAGGATACGCAGATCTTCAGTTTTGCTTGCACATTTCTTTTTTTTAAGATCTTGTGGTATTTCAACGTCCTTCTAATCGCCTTGAGCGTCGTTACAGGGCTATGTATCATAAGGTCAGTTTAAGTGTTCAAGGTCACTTTAGTTCTAAAAAATCTTTACTTCGCTTTGCATATCTAAAAAAGTAGAGCTGATAGAGAAAAACTAATTGCATATTTGGAATCAGCATCCCAAAAATATCCAAAATCAGTTGTAAAATCTCAGGCACCAAAAAGAATTTTTTTTGTAGGCCTGTGTAATAAGGCAAGCTTGCTCCAGAAAAAGGAAAAAAATGTGAATTGAACTTAGAATGCAAGTGCTCAAACTGTTCGACATGTTTTGCAAAAAGAAAGAAAAAGATTTGCTATAGTAAACATGCATGAAAACCACTTCTTAAAAAAGTTCATGAGAGACTGAGGATGGAGTTTGCCAAAATCTGCAATACTATGTGAAAAAAGTGGCATTCTGTGTTTTCTGACGAGAAAAAGATTAATTTGGATAGACTAGATTGTTTTTGCAACTTCTAGTATGATATCCATAGAGAAAAAGAATTTTCTCAAAGCATGTATTTGGAACTGACTCAGTAACTGTTTGGGGAGATTTCATAACTGGCAGAGCTACTCCCAATACTTTTTGTGCAGGGTAGGAGGAATTCTGAGAGCTATACTGATGTATTGGGCGATAATCTTTTACCAGAAGCACCGTTAATGGCAATTGGAGGCTATTTTTTCCAGCAAGACAGTACCTCGGTTCATGTTTTCCAAACTTCAAACTCGTGGTTTGTTAATAATTACGCTAAACTACTTGATTGGCTGGCCAGAAGTCCTGATCTTAATCCAATGGAAAATCTGTTGCGTATTCTGGCACACAAAGTATGCAAAAATTGTATATAATATTAAAACAAGCAATAACTTATGTCTTCCATTAAAAAAGGCTGGTCAAAAATTTCCAAGAACCTTGTTAAGGAATTGTCAAACTCTATGACGTCAAGACTGATAAATGTGATTGAGGAGAAGCAGGAAATTATTAATTATCAGTGTGTTTCAGGTAAAAAATATTCACTGTTCTTATAATTTTGACCAATTTTTACAATGACATATTTCGTTAATTGTGACAAAACATTCATAATTTTGCATTTCCAATGTTTTGCATTCTACAATGATTTCTAGCATGAAAAAGCATTTTATGAATAAATTTCACTTTATTTAGTTCAGAAATAAATTTTTTCTGTGCAATTTTCAATTGTTTTTATAATTCTGACCACCACTGTATCTTGTTTTTTGAACCAAAAGAGTTTGCTATATTTTTTTTCAGTCTGTTATCTTTTTCTATGAAAATACAAAGTTATTAAAATCAGTAAGTTATTGTAAAACTAAATTCCAAAATGTGGAATACCCTAATCTTTGACTTTCCTATTCTGTTATAAATGTTAGCATATATAATTTGCTCTTTAACAAAAACTCCAAAAACTAAATAATACTACTTTATATCAGGCTCTAATTGAATCTGAAGTTTCATAAAAACATATGCATTAGTTCCTGAGATAGAGCTATTGCGATAAGCATAAATAATGGTACATACTATGCTACATATTGGGAGATTTTACATTAAAACGTAATCAGAACCATAATTATATCAAGAACTAACAGTATTTAAAGTTTTATGAAAATACGACCTTTAGATATAACTATTTTGGAAATCTTGAAAAAAGCACCGTAGCAGCACCACATTTTGGGTGATATACACCAAAAGCTAATCAGATCCAGTTTATATCAAGATCAACAAAATCTAAAGTTTTGCGAAAATCCGTGCTTTAGTTCTTGAGATAAAATGCCACAAAATTTATGTCACATACATACAGACTGACAGAGGGACATTTTGTAAAAACATGATTTTTACAGTCTCCGATCACTTAAATGTGTAGATCCTTCGATAACCGGAATTCAAAATTTTTTACAAATCCAACATTTATTTCTTGTAACGATGGAAAAAAGTAAAATGACAAGCATTCAAAGAAATAAATTTGTAGTTTTTACCACTCAAGATAGAGAAGGGTCCCAATATGAGCTATGCAGCGCCGTGCGAAAGGGGGTGGTGAAGGAGGCAGTCGCCCCGGGCGCAGAAAATTATAGGGTGCCCAATTTATACTACCAACATCATTTTTATCTTGTCACAAGAAAAAGTTGGGGGTGGGGGACGCCAAATTGCTACTTTGCCCCGGGCATAGTTTTCTCTTCACACGCCCCTGGAGCTATAGCAGTATCTAGTGTATCAGATGCACATCTACGCATATGTACCTGCATCTATGAAAATTTGTTAGGTCATATCTAAGAATGTATAATTTGATAATTTCAAGCATGAATTATGCACTAATTAAGGAAAAGAAAATTGTAAAATCGGCTTCTTAATTCAGAGTTGAAACTTAGTCTATTTTTTAAAGATGTCTTGTTTATTATTTTTCTTTCTATTTTTAGATTTAGTGATAGATAAAACAGTTTTTCCTGAAACTCAGAAAATCATTTCTTTGCATGAAAATAGCAACAATCTCTTCTTGCTGATGCCTTGAAGTAGTTTATGTTATCTTGCAAAATCAACCTTATTCATTTGAGAAAATGTCATTGATTACAGAGGGAAATTCTTTTGACAGTGAACAGCAATTTGCTCCTCAAAATGGGGCTAAAGAAAGACAATCGTCAACTGATACAGGAAAAAATGCATTTGTCTGTGAAGTATGTTCCAAAGGATTTTCTCTAAATATTAATTTAAGAAGACATCTCTTGACACATACAGGTGAAAAACCCTTTGTTTGTGAAATATGCTCTAAAGGATTTTCTCAGAATAGTTCTCTAAGAACCCATCTGTTGACTCATACAGGAGAAAAACCCTTTGTGAAATATGCTCTAAAGGATTTTCTCAGAATAGTTCTCTAAGAAGCCATCACTTGACGCATACAGGAGAAAAAAAATTTATTTGTGAAATATGTTCCAAAAGATTTTCTCAGAATCGTGATTTAAGAACCCATTTCTTGATACATACAGGTGAAAAACCTTTTGTTTGTGATACATGCTTTAAAGGATTTTCTGATAAAAGTACTTTGAGAAAACATATCTTGACTCATACAGTAGAAAAATCTTTTGCTTGTGAAGTATGTTCCAGGAAATTGTCTCAGAGTAGTTATCTAAGAACCCATCTTTTGACTCATACCGGTGAAAAACCTTTTGTTTGTGAAATATGTTGCAAAGGTTTTTCCCAGCATAGTAATCTAAGAACCCATCTCTTGATGCATGCACAGAAAAAACCTTTTACTTGTGAAGTATGTTCCAAAGGATTTTCTCAGAATGGTAATCTAAGAAGGCATCTCTTGACACATGCAGGATAAAATTCTTGTGTTCTGAATTGTACTTTAAAGAATTTCCTAGACATTCTCAACTAGAAAAGACACCTCATGATTGATACAGGAGAAAATTGTTTGTACAATATGTTTTCCAAAAGGTTAGCTGATAATCATTTATTTAAAACATTTTTTTCTCATATTATATAGATACCTCTTAAAAATCTGTTGTATTCTTTTCTTTTGATAAAATTGAATATGAACCCTGTGTGTTTTGGTGTATTTACTGTTATTACATCTCTTCTATTTTAGCATTTTGTAATAAAATAAAAAAACTATAAAATTTTTCCATAGTTGTCATTTTGATAAGAGCAAAAAACTCCAGATCTGTTCATTAATTTTCAGTAAAACCTTTTGATGGTTTTAACTTTTGTTATTTTATTGTAAAGTAACTTTCCCCTAATCTTAATCTGTCCAGAAAAGGATGATTTGTACTTCAATATGTCCCTGATTGGAAAAGCTTTGTTCAAGTAAGACTTTTAAAAACAGATGAGAAATATGTTAAAAATATTTTTTGTGAAAAAAAAAAACTTATTGTCTAAATTTTTTTCTTAAAAGACATTCAAAAAATTTAGAAGCATGTCTCATTATCATGTATTATTTGAACCCAGCATGATCTTGGTATATTTCTCAAATTGTACGAATAATTAATTGAATATTCATTCGTCATCTTTACTCAATTCATACATAACATTTTAATAAGCTAATCAGACATGCATTTTGTTTTTAAGGTCTTGTTTCTTTTGCTTCTTCTTTGTGCTCTACATCTTCAAATACAAAAATGATTTATTACATGGCAATATTGCCTCTATACAATAATAGCCTAAGTCACGTGACTGTCATCGATAGTTCTGGGCAGACCTCTTGTTTTTTTTTTCTATGTCAGTCGGACGTTTTTGTACTATAGCTAAGCACAGGATATAAATCGCTAAATACTGTTCCATCGCTATCATTTCATTTATATTATAACTAGCTGACCCGCCCGGCGTTGCCCGGGTCCGTATTAACAATATTAAACGAACTTGAAATTTGTATGATTTTATCATTAACTCGAAACATGCAGATATGCTTTGTTTGAAATACGTGGCCACTGACTGTGTGAAAAATCGGTTTAAAAAACAGCTAATGTTAAGCTCTAAAAATACTCAAAATGAGCGATGAGAAACGTGGGAGGGAATATGTATCCAACGACTGCGTTATTTTCGTGTTAAAGTGTTGATATTTATCAAAAATCACTGTTAAGTCACGTAAATATTTTTTTTTTTTCATATAGAAATCCCAAGTGAAATATTTTGAATTTCAAACTAATTATATCACTCTTAAATCCGACTATACCATGAATGAAATCGATACTCGATGGTAGCTAAAATGTTGGTATGTAGTATTATAATTTCAGAGCCATTTAACAAAAGTAAGTGTTATTTTTAATCAAATCATGCGTAATGTTCACTCTGTGGATAAATTTCTAACCGTAAACTTTTGTACCGTAACCATAACCTGCCTGTAACCTAACTTTGACTTAACAGTACCTTACCGTAAATTAAATATAACATAAATGTAACCTAGCCTTTACTTTATTGTAACATATCCTTATTCTAACCATAAAACAAATGCAATTTAACTTTAACCTAACTTTAAATTAATCGTGACCTACACTGGTGTCCAAAATTTAAGCATAATTGGTAATTAATTATTTTTAAATAATGAAAGAAATATGAATCGGTATGTGCTGAAACTCCAGGTGTGTAAGCAAAATAGTACGCGTCACATATTTTCGGGAAGAGTTTTCCCCGAAATCGAAAAGGGGACCGTCAACAAATTGAAAAAGAACGAAGATCTTTTGGATAACCCTGTCAAAACTAATGTAGCAAAAGCGTTCAAACTGCACATTATGATTAAGTGGCTTATTGTAATGTACTGTGTTAATTTTTACAAGGATAGCATGTATACTCGTAGAGAAAATAAGGTTTTTATAAAAACAGTCCTAAGTTTTTTGCTTATAATTTGCAGAGTTCTTAATATAAAATAGTGTTCTTTTTTGAAAAAATGACAAACATTATTGTACACAATACCCTGTCATCAGAATTAAAAAATAATAAAAATTGTATGACAAATGAGCAGGTTTACTAAATAATTTTTTACTGCGCATGCGTGAACTCTATTAAAATTTCATTTGCATATCGTGTTAGCTAAATGTATAGAGCAACTTCTGTAAAAGTTTCAAAAACATAGCTTGAAAATTCTGAAAATGGGAGCCTATAGAATCAACTCAAAATTCGTTATTCCTAAAGGAAGCAAAAAGATGAGGGGCTGTATCCATATTCCATTGTTTAGTGCCTACACAATATTGCACGTACAACTATATTTAGGTAAAACCCCTGATTTTTTTCCTTCATTTAGGAATAACGGATTTTGAGTTGATTCTATAGGCTCCCATTTTCAGAATTTTCAAGCTATGTTTTTGAAACTTTTACAGAAGTTGCTCTATACATTTAGCTAACACAATATGCAAATGACATTTTGATATCATTGACGCATGCGCAATGAAAAATTATTTACTAAACATACTCATTTTTCATACAATTTTTATTATTTTTAAATTCTGATGACATAGTATTGTGTACAATGATGTTTGTCATATTTTCAGAAAAGAACATTATTTTATAATAAGAACTCTGCAAATTATAAGCAAAAAACTTGGAAAAATTTAGGACTGTTTTTATAAAAACCTTAATTTCTCTACGAGTATACATGCTATCCTTGTAAAAATTAACACAGTACATTACAATAAGCCAATTAATCATAATGTGCAGTTTGAACGCTTTTGCTACATTAGTTTTGACAGGGTTATCCAAAAGATCTTCGTTCTTTTTCAATTTGTTGACGGTCCCCTGTTCGATTTCGGGGAAAACTCTTCGCGAAAATATATGACGCGTACTATTTTGTTTACACACCTGGAGTTTCAGCACATTCCGATTCATATTTCTTTCATTACTTAAAAATAATTACTTAATTACGAATTATGCTTAAATTTTGGACACCAGTGTAACTGTAACCTAATGGGATATTAAATATAATCAAAGACTTACCGTAATGTAATTACAACCTAAATGTTACCAAACCATATATTGGTTTCATGTCCATGGAAATTATTTTGTCTTGTTCGGATCTTGTTATGATTCATTAGAACATTTTTGTCGGGTTCAGATTTCGTTCGGTTCAGATTTTAGGTATTTTTTTTTATATTGAGTTATAATGTTTGGGTCGTATTCCTGTCCATGGAAATATTTTGCCTTGCTCGGATACAGTTATGGTTCTTTGGATTATTTTTGTTGGGAACAGATTTGTTTCAATTCAGATTTCGGCTTTTTCTTCAAATGGAATTTTTGGGTTCGGGTTTTCTTGCGTGTTCACGGAAATTATGCTGCCTTGTTCGAATAAGAACATGCTTCACTGGAATATTTTTTTTTTCAAGTTCAGATTTGGTTCAGTTCAGATTTCGTGATTTTTTCAAAGAATTTTTTTAGGTTCAGATTCGGTTCATGTGGATGGAAATTTTTTGTCTTATTCAGATTCGGTTACGATTCGTCGGAACATTTTTTATCAGGTTCCGATTTGGTTCGATTCAAATTTCAGGTATTTTTTCAAATAGAATTTTTAGGTTCGGATCTCGTTCATGTCCACGGAAAATATTTTGTCATACTCGAATCCAGTTATGATTCTTTCGAATATTTTCGTCGAATTTAGATGAAGTTTGGGTCAAATTTCAGTTTTTTTTTCAAATCGAATTTTTTAGGTTCGAGTTGGGTTTATGTCCATAGAAATTATTTAGTCTTGCTTGGATTGGGTTATAGTTCTTTGGAATATTTTTGTCAGGTCCAGATTTGGTTCAATTCAGATTTCGGGTTTTTTCTTCAAATATAACTGTTGAGTTCGGGTCTTCTTGCATGTTCACGGAAATAGTTCTGTCTTGTTCGAATAAGGACATGCTTCACTGGAATATTTTTGCCAAGTTCAGATTTCGTTCAGTTCGCAATTTTTTCAAAGAAATTTTTTGTGTTCGGATTGTGTTCATGTCCATGGAAATATTTTGTCTTGTTTGGATCCGGTTGCGTTTCTTTGAAATAGTTTTGTCAGATTCAGATTTGGTTCGATTCAAATTTCAGGTATTTTTTTGAATGGGAGTTTTAGGTTCGTATCGGGTTCATGTCCACGGAAATTATTTTGTCTTACTCGAATCCTTTTATGGTTCTTTCGAATACTTTGATCAGATTTAGATGTGGTTTGGGTCAAAGTTCAGGATTTTTCAAACGGAGTTTTTTAGGTTTGAGTCGGGTTTATAACCATGGAAAGTATCTTGTCTTGCTGGGATCGGGTTATAGTTCTCTGGAATATTTTTATCGGTTTCAGATTTCGTTCGAGTCATATTTCGGGTTTTTTTTAAGAAAATATTTAGGCTCGGGTCAGATTTCATGCCCACGAAAATTATTTTTCCTTGTTTGAATCGGGTTATGCTTCAGTTGAACATTTTTGCGGGATTCAGATTTGGTTCGGGTTAGTTATCAAATCCATAGTTTTTTCCAAACAGAATTTTTAGGTCAGGGTCGGGTTAATACTCACGGAAATTTTGTGTATCACGGATCGGAGTGTGGCCTGTTTTTTTTCTGGTTGGGATCGGGTTATGTTTAAATTAGTCTAAACATTAAGGTTATAATCAGTTTTGCTACTATTCTTTTTATGGCTATTTCTTATAGATAATTTACTTTGCTATTTGATAATTTATTATGGTGAATGAATCGTTCGCGGATACAAACAATTGTACGCCAAACAGCTATTTTATTTTTGTTTTAAAAACAAATTAAAGCCATATTACAATTTTAAATTGAATAGAACACATTTAAATTTAATCAATGACTGAAAAAATAAACTCATAGAAAAGTGTTGTGTAATGGTTTTTACTGCAACACAGCTAATGACCATACATTCTAATGTTCGAAATGCCAAAAATATGCGTATGTATATAGTAAAAAGAAATTAATAGAGTGGCAGTATAATGTCTTGGGGTGACGCAAAAAATGTAACTCTAAAATCCGCGACATTAAGTCCAAATAAGCACCAACAAAACCATGTGCTTTGAAACTCCGATCAATTCAAACTGGTTTAAACCAGTATTTCTTTGTTTTTGTTTTTTACCTTTTAAACTGTTATTGAAAAGATGACTAAAATTTCGTTTAAAAAATAACGTTTTGTACCATTATTGGCTGTAATACACGATCAGAATGCATGAAAGATACAATTAGATCAATCATAGGCAAGAATTATTTGATTTTTTTATCATATGACTTTGAAATATCAATATAGAAGCATCATTTAAGACTTTGCTTGAAAAATCAACATTCTTTCGTTAATGTCTTAAAATCGTCTGCACTCTGAAATCTAGATTTTAGATTAATATTATTATTTAAGTATTCATGCATGATTTTAAAAGAATCTTTTCATCACTATATTTTATATATTGACATGGAATTATAAATATGTTGTTAAATCATAAACATTTTTCATCTACGTTATAAAGTATTAAAAATTTCTGAAAAAAAAAGAGAAAACTTTTAGTAATACAATTTTTTACTTCAAATCATATGTTTTCAATATTTTATTTAATTTTTTTTATATTTAATTATTTTTAATTTTCCAATTTCAATTATTTTAAAAGCAAACATTTATTTTAATAAATAATATAATAGAATTTAAAAAAAAAATACTATTTCTTCGTAAAATATGCTTCAGCTGTAATTCATTTCTTCCAATCCGTCTTATTAATACAAAATTCCTTCCTCGTGCTTTATTTTGAGTCATTAAAAATTCAGCGATAAATGGTTTCATATTGCAAACCTTTTTTTTTTTTCGGTTTACTTCGCAACCACCTATCTTTTTCCTCCATGGCGTACAGCAACTGTGATAAAAAAAAAAAAAAATCCTCATTTAAACTGACAGTTTGCCAGTCTATGAATTTTAAAGGTCAGTCCCAGTTTTTAAAATTATTTCTGCGAAAATTTTATGCAACCAACCAACCATAAGAGAATGAAAAGGAAAAAAGCTAAAAAAAAGCGATTTTTTATGAGAATGAGGTTTGGAATTTAATTAATTAGTCAGTTAATAAATAGAATTTTGAAATTCTGAGCGTCAGGTGCATCAGGAGAGATATTGGGCTAGTCTCAGAAAAATTTTGAGCTTTGTACATACCGTAGTTTTCGCTAACTATCGCAGACACACACACACACACACACACACACGCACACACACACACAGAGAGCGATTTGTTATTTTATTAATATAGATACTCCAAACAAACCAATGACTTTCGTATACATCTTCGATATTTATATACAAAGTTTCCATTTGATTAAAAATTATTTATTTATTTATTTTTAACAAAAATGCATAAATGTTCCCATGATCGAAAGGATTTCTTGGTACTTTTATTTTAGACAAGCATAATTCTCGCTAATAGCATTTTTTTATTTTTCAAATGGTTAATTAAAACAATGCTTTGAAGTTGAAATGAAATGTCATGGATTACAGTATTATTTTTTTTTCATTTTTCTTTTAAGAAAAAAGCAAAAACCGCAAATTTTGAATGCTTCAGTTTTAAATGTAAGCCTTATATTTGAAATAAAAAATGAGTGGAAGGATTGCATTAAAAAATAATAAATATAATACGAAAAACTACAACAGGAAGAATGCTACCAGATTTTTCAGTTTTTATAATTTGGCGAATTTAGTCGATCGGCAAACTGCTTACCAGATTACACAAATTAACATATTTTTTATCTGTATAACTGTAGAAAAAATATATTTTCGAAATATTAATAAAATTACAAATAAAACGTTGACTTAAATATCACTTGATGACACAACAAATAGCGCAGTTTCGTATGACGTCACAAATTAACCATTGAAAATCAAATAATCGTTGAATGGCAGCTGTGTTTAGTAGCCTGGAGATTATGATTTGCATTCAAAAAAGAGGCAAAAAAATTCCGCGTTATTGCGCAGGGGATTTGATAACCGCATTAAGTATTTAATAGTTTTATTGGTTTTAAATGCTAGAGTAGCAAATAGCTAACTAATCCTGCGACTACGTACGAGAGCAGGTGCAAAAAACGATGAAGGGGTGTATTGTGAAAAAAGTTTTGAAAATTAATAAATCTTATCCTTTACTTTTAAACTTTGTTTGTTCAGAAAAAAGTTCTTAATGATCTTGGCCAAAATTTATCATGTGTTGTCCTTTACTTCTGGCTGTGAAGAAGTGGCGTAGCTAGCGGGGGGAGGGGGGGGCGCCCCGGGTGTCACCCTTTAAGGGGTGATACCCAGTCTTTAATTGCAAATACAAAATATAATCTTATAAGATTTTGGAAAGGAATTCTGAAATAAAATGAAATCTTTAGCGCACGACACAATACAGTTAGTTTTCTTTTCTTTGAGAATCCGAAATTTTATACAGAATGGTGTATCTAAATATCTTATCTTTTACATATAGCTAACGCACTGACTTATGCGGATTATGTGTTGAGTGATAAGTCGCCCATGTGGATTTTTTATGGAGGAGAACAAACGGTAAATAAGGAATGGTATGGTCATTTGTAATAATAATACAGAATTGAGATTGAAAAAATATGATGGATCGAAAGAGGGGGGTGACACCATGATGGCTGCGGTCGACACCATTTATATCCACCCCGGTTGTCACCCATCCTAGCTACGCCACTGCTGTGAAGTAAGATTTACAGACATTCCTATAGACGCTTTCCGTCATTCAGTCAGATATGACGTTTTGCATAGATATTGACAAGCATCTGGGGAGAGAACGGCTGATAATGATACGACTTAGAAAAATTTTGCGTCGGATAGGTATGTTCTACGCATGCGTGAGCAGCTACAAGAGTAGAGAAAATTGGCAAGGAAAGGGAAAAGTTTTTACAAACTGGTAATTTCCAACACAACACAGCCGCGTGTTCGAATTGCTGTTTCCGTCATTTTTTCTGCTGTATTCGTCATTTAAGTCATTTCGAAAAAAAAATTACAATTTTGATTTTTTATTATTTGCTTTAATTAACAATGGATAATCTTACGCACCTTCAGTGTGTGGTGTGTGAAAAAACATTTTGAAGATCGTCGAATTTATAAGCACATATACGGAAAATCCATGGTGTAGAACACACGTTTCCTAAAAGTGAAATCATTTGTGCATAGTGCAATGAAAATTTTCACAACAAAATTGGCTATGAGCAACACCTAGAAGTTGCTCATCAAATCAAATCAAATAGGGCTGAGCTTCTATTAAATTCGTATGAAGATTTTCAAGAATGGAAAAAAATATTGAACTATCAACACATGCTGAATATGTACAAAAATGCGGCGTGAAAAGAAAAGATGACGAAAAAATTTCATATTTCTATTGTCATAGAAGGGGAGTGTTTGAAAGCAGGGCAAAAACAAACAAATCTATAAAATATTATGGAAGTAATAGAATAAATTCTAACTGCCTATCAATGATCAAAGTAACTGAAAAAGATATGGGCATATTTATCCAGTTCACTGAAACTCATGTCGGGAACAAAAAATGAGCTTGGGAAAGTGCACATCCCTGAAGATGAAAACTTAAAAATATGTGCCCAGTTAAAACAAAAGATACCTATTTCCAAAATTTTGGACAATATTCGCGAAAATAATTCTGCAGATTATGATAGGAGTCATTTAAATTACCAGAAAAGATATATTTAATATTAAATGTGAATATAATATCAATGATGAAGGTGTGTATCATTCTAATGATGCATAAAGTGTTGAAAAATGGGTGCAATTTTTTAAGGAAGATGATACACCGGTTTTATTTTTTAAGCAGCAGGGTGTTTTAAATTTATCTTTTCCGGAGCTTGCTGAAAATGATTTTTTACTTGTCATAATGAATGACTGGCAAAAAAAAAAAAAATGCTAAATATGTTTGGCAATGACATTATATGTATGGATTTCACTCATGGTGTTAACCAGTATAATTTTGATTTGGTGACGATACTAGTTGTTGATGATAAAAGAGAAGGATTTCCCTCAGCTTTTATCTTCAGCAATCGTCATGATTCGATAGTTTTGAAAATTGCACTAACTGCAATTAAAAACCGCGGCATAGATATATGCCCCAAAACATTTGTCTGATGACGATAACGCATTTTATAATGCTTTTAAAGATGTGTTTTGTGAAGTTCAGAACAAACTTTTATGTATATGGCATGTACAGAAAAAATGGGCAAAAAAATTACATGAATGTTGTCCTAAAGAAGAAAAACCAGTGTATGACCGTCTCCAGTGTTTGTTGACGGAAACCGATCAAGAAGCATTCAAAAGGTTACTACCTGCTTTCATTAAATATATAAAAGAAAAGCCGTCAACAAGACCGTTTGCAGAATATTTTGAGCATACGTATGTAAATCGTCCCAAAATGTGTGCCTTCTGTTATCGTTTGGGATGTGGTATCAATACCAATATGTACATTGAAAGCTTTCATAGGGTATTTAAGCATGGCTATTTAGATGGAAGGAAAGTCAAGCGTCTTGACAAAACAATAAATGTACTGATGAAGTTTGTTCGGGATAAAGTGTATGACAGATTGATAATGTTGGAAAAGGGCAAAATTCATCCAAAGTGAGTATACTACGAAATAGACACAATGAATGCTTGACAGCTTCAATTGATGACATATTGGAAATTTCTAAAGATGAATGGACTGTACCTTCATTTACAAACTTTCCATTAAAATATAAAGTACAAAAGTTAAATGGATGTAGTAAAAAAGAAGACTGCCCTCTTAAGTGTGTAGCCTGTGAAAGTTGTCTGCATTCATTTTTTTGCACTTGTTTAGACAATTGCAATAAATATAATATGTGCAAACATATTCATTTAGTGTGCCGAAGAATTAAAGAATCGCCAATAAATCCTGAGTCTTTGAATGTCGAATCAGATGTTGAACAAGATTTGATTTCTGTGCTTAATAAAAACACCAATTCTGCTGATGACTTAAAACAAAAAATGAAAGTTATGGGTCAAGAAGTACTAGGATCTATTGATTCTTGCACATCAGTACCAAATCTCAAATCAGCATTTAAAATGATGCAACATGTCAATCGCATTTTATCAGAAGACACCCACCAAAGTGAATTTAATATTGATAAATTAAATAAAGAACCTGCGAATAAAAAAAATTAACCCACAAATATATTTTTCAACGAAAAAAAAAGTACAAAAAGCAGAATATATTGGTAAAACCATCTGCTAAAGAATCTTTAGATATCGTTTGCTCTCTTTTACTATCTGAAAATACTGATTCAAAATTATCCTGATTCCCTCCCCCCTTCTAACAGTTTTTCTGATTTTCTGCCACATTTTGCTTTCATGCAGGTATGTATGTGTGCACTTTTTGTCAGCAACATTAGTTTGTTTACAAAAACATAAATTTGATTCTTCCCTTGATTTTCATTAATTTATTTTTTTAATTACTTCAGTTATTGTTTCTTTATAAATTATCTTTGTTTATATTTTCTTCTATTTTGTTTTTCTGCTGACATGTGCTTACTTTTTCTGAGTAAAATTTTACTTTTCCCTAAATTTTCTACTCCATTTCTTGTTAAATTTATTATACTTTTAATAAAATTGCTAAACAATATTATTTATAAATGTTTTAAGTAAATATTTTTTTCTAATTTTAATTTTAATTAGTAAAAAATGTAAATTCTTATTTTTAAAAAATTAAATATTTTCATCATTATGAGTTAAGTCTAAAATTACCCATTCTGTCAAACAAAACAAAATATCTTATAAAAAATAAACCAATGTAAATTATACTTAGCATTAAACAGAAATTTTTTCCTGAATATTTATTGATTTGTATCAATAAGAAAAATAAAAGGATTCACTAGAGCATGTGCTAGTATAAAGAACAAGTATGGTAATATGGTTTATTTCTTAATTTTAAGTGTTACTATTTACTACTTAAAAGAGTAGTGTTAGTATTTATAATAAATTGTGTAGTATCATGTTAAATTTAATTGAAGCAAATGTTAAATGTTGAAAAAGAAAATTGTTTAAAAGTATGGAAAGTAATAATGAATTATGTATACATATATTGTCTAACAGTGTTAAACAAATTTTATAGTATTTCACATAACTGTTGAAAGAAAATTGCTAGCATAGTTATTAAAATAAGTTTTGCATTGTTAATACACCAGTTTTCAAATTCAAATTGTTCAGCTTTAGTATTAGTGTTAAAAGTAGATTGTATAGTATCAGTATTCAATTTTTTTTGCATTGTATCAAAAGTAAATTTTATATTACTTGTTTTCAAACCTAAATTGTTATGCATCAGTGTTAATAATAAATTGTGTAGTATCGTGATAAATTTAATTGTTTGCAAATGTTAAACGCTGAAAAAATAAAAAATAAAAAAATAAAATTTGTTTTAAAAAGTGAAAAGTAATAATTAATTATGTATATAATATACATATTGTCTAGCAGTGGTAAGCTAATTTTAGTGTTTCACATAACAGTTGAAAGTAAATTGCTAGCATAATTATTAAAATTCAAGTTTTGCATTGCTATTGCTAACAGTAAATTATGTAGCATCATGTTAAATTCAATTGTTTGCAAGAGTTTAATGCTAGAAAAAGAAAATCTGTGATTTGTTTAAAAACATGAGAAAGATTGGTAAATTTTGTTTCCAATTAGGTAACTGAAATTGTTTTGCATTAGTTTTAGTGTTAAAACTAATTGTATAGTATCAGTATTCAAATTGTTTTGCATTAGCGTTTGTGTTAAAAGTAATTGTATAGTACCAGTTTTCAAATTCAAATTGTTCAGCTTTAGTATTAGTGTTAAAAGTAAATTGTATAGTACCAGTATTCAAATTGTTTTGCATTGGTATCAAAAGTAAATTTTATAGTACTTGTATTCAAATTTAAATTGTTATATGCATCACTGTTAATAATAAATTGTGTAGTATAATGTTAAATTGAATTGTTTGCAAGTGTTAAATACTGAAAAAGAGAAAGAATGATTTGTTTTAAAACATGAAAAGCAATGGTGAATTCTTTTTTTTTAAATTAATGTTAAGTGAATTGTATAGCATTGTTTCATGTTACTGTTGAAAGTAAATTGCCAGCATGACTATTGAAATTTAAGTTGTTTTGCATTGTTATTGTTAATAGTAAGTTATGCAGCATTATGTTAAATTTGATTATTTGCAAAGACTTAATGTTGAAAAAAGAAAAGCTGTAATTTGTTTTAAAACATGAGAAAGAAAGGTAAATTTTTATTTGTTTTCAAGCAATGTTATTTAAATTGTTTTGCATTAGTGTCAAAAGTAAATTGTAAAATTGTATTGCACTAGTATTCAAATTTAAATTATTTTGCATCACTTTTAATAAGAAATTGTGAAGTGTGTCATGTTAATTTTAATTGATTGCATATGTTGAATGAGATAAAGAAAAAGAAATTTTTTGTTTTAAAGTATCAGAAATAATGTTAAATTTTAATATATTTTAAAGCAGTTTTATATAATTTTTTTCCTTTTTTTCAGCATTTTCAAATACATTTTTATATTTATTATTCACATACTTTATTGGTTCAAATGCCATTGCTAAAAAAGAGACAAGAATGTCAAATATTAAAAGCATTAATTTGTAAATTTGTGTAGAATGTATAGAAAAATATTGTCTCAAAATTACAGTATAATTTATATTGAGGTACAGGAGATGATCCTTCAAAAAATCAAGCTTAAGGAATTTGAATGGTTGTTGATTTGTCTCTGCTTCTACGAATTTGTATCAAAAAGAAAATTTGGACAAGTTTAGTTAAAATTTGTCCTAATACACAGCGTTCAGAAATATGCGTTTTTTTTTACATCGATGAGCATTTCCTTCATGATACTTTGTTGAAATGTGTGTTTTTTAGAGATTTTTTAATAGAATTTTTTTTTTTTTTTACAAATTTTTCCTTTTTTTTTGACAAAATTTAAGTTTTTTTTTCGATTTTTTGACCGTTTATTTATAGATACGGCGTATTTGCGCTTTTTCTTTCTTTCTTTTTTTTCTTTTTTTTTTTGACAAAATGTGCATTTTTTTGGCAATTCTTTGAGAAATTCACGATTTATCCACGATCTTTTGACATAATTTGTGTTTTTTTTTAGAGATTTTTTGACATAATTCGCGTTTTTACTGCAATCTTTCGTCGAAATGTCGGTTTTTTGGCGATACTTCGGCGAAATTCATGATTTTTTTCGCAATTCTTCCAAGAAATTTGTGGTTATTTTTCGTAATTCTTTGCCGAAATTAGTGTTTTTTCAGAGATCATTAGATAAAATTTCTTTTCTTTTTCATGATTTTTTGTTACAAAATTTCTGTCTTTTCAGCGAATTTTTTTTTTTTTTGGGGGGGGGGGGGGGGGAGTGCGCTTTCTCGGGATTTTTTGAAAATTTCAAATTTTTTGTAAAGCAGGGAGGGGGCGTTTGATTGGGAAGGGCAGATTTTACAGTAATTTGGCTATTAGTTTGGCAATTTGTATGATTTGATGAAATTGGTCGATGGGATAACAGAGTAGTACCAAAAATTTCAATGATTTCTTTTTGTTTACTTATTAATGTTTTGCATTTTTAAGTGATTTTTTTTTTTTTTTTTTTTTTTTTTTTTTTTTTGTAGAACATTCAAATAAAATGTTAGGGGTTCGACTTATACACAAGTATATAATATACAGTATGTATGATATTCATATGGAGACGTGATTAATAATCAGCACAGAGTCAATACCAGTCATACAAAATCTGTTTATTCCTTTATCTGCTACTTTAAGCAGAAATATAAATCAAAGGTAATGGTTAATATATTTATGCATTTGCCTTTGGTGGTATATGTATGTTCCACAGATCAATAACAAGGCAGCCACTATCAAACATTTTGATTTTCCATTTGTACTGCTACTTGCAAGTATATTTGTTTGCAGTAGATTTTTCTTGGAATTACCATAGAACTAAATTACAAAGGTTACTTTTAAAGCCAAGTTTAAAGGATTTATCTGCTACTTGGTTATTTATTAACAAAAATTTCTGTTTTTTAGGTATACTTTAATGCATATTTATTTATTTATTTATTTATTTATTTTGATTTAATGAATTATATATTGCAGAAAATTTTCTCAGCTCTTGTTTGTAATCATTGTGTAAATAAATTTTATTATATTCAAATGAAACTTGTGTAGACTATCTCCTTTTTAGTTCAATATTAGTGTACATTCATACCACATCATACCCGAAGAAATGAAAGGGTTGCAACCCCTTCTAAATAGTTGTAAAAGAAATTAAAATTTTTTTTTAGTTTTTATATTTTTTTAAGATGAGTTAGTAAATTTGTTTTCTGCAATATAACAAATCAATCATTCTGGTTAATTCTATATCTGCAAACAATTACACCACAGTATACCCAATGTGAAGACTTGATAGGGTTATAACCCCTCGTTTGAAATAATCGAAAATGAAATAAAAGAGGTGCTGATTTATTTTTCTTTTAATTTGAGATAGGTTGTGTAAAATAATTTTTTGGTTTACCGAGGATTAGCCATTCTCGTTAATACCATATTAATTTTTATGACACCACAATACACCCAAAGAAGGTGAAGGAGATTTTATTTTTAGTGGTGGGTAGAACAATTTTATAGATTTTAAGCTACAATAAAAATATTAAAAAAAAAACTTTTCAACTTATTTCGGCATGAGGCGGGCTTAAGATCGAGACCCCCCCCCCTTGAAAATAAACTTTAAATTCACAGCAAATTTTCTCAAAAGTTACAGCAAAGGGGTGAAGGGGGAGGAATCCCTTCCCGGCGTTAGTTATTTATGTTGCAGTTTGGTTATTTCTGATTTCATTCCAGGTTACTTTCAGGCTGAATGCAGATTCCTGGAAGTTCGGTTCCGCTCAACAAGACTTTTAAAAAATTAGTTATGTACATAATCTCTGTTTAAAAACTATACCTTTAGTAAGTTGAGATGTGTCATTAGTTGAGGAACGATTCTGTGAGTGGAACTGAAGGAATGATTTCAGTCTGTAAAAAGGAATCGTTCCTTTTAGGGACGACTCTGTGGAATCGCTTCTTTTTCAAACGAATCCGTAAAGGATCAAATCCTCTGAATCGTTCCGAAATGAAACGACTCTGAAAAGGACCATTTCCTCAAAATCATTCCAAAATGAAACGACTCCGAAAAAGACAGATTCTTCTGAATCGTTTAGAAATATACAGACTCCAAGAAATAGTTCTTTCTTTGGAACGATTCCGAAAAGGAACGAATCCTCGGAATCTGTCCGAGATGCAACAACTCCGAAAAGGATCGATTCTTCAGAATTGTTACACAGTGCACCGACTCGGAAAAGGATCTCGGAAATGCTTCGAGTTGCGCCGATTCCGAAAAAATCGGTTCTTCTAGATTGGTTAGTTTTAATAAATAAAAATACACTATTTTATTTAAAATAAATGTTGATTTTATTAAAGCAGAGCCCAAATACCCTTTGAACGTGTATGCAAAAAAAAAAAAAAAAAGTTGTGGGAGGGGGAGCACATTTAATAAACAATAACTGTGCATTATTTATTCTTAAATTTTATGTTTAAAAGAATAGAAGTACATTATTTTACTTTAATTAAGAAACTTATACAAATTATTTACTGTCATCTGTAGACTTAATTATTTTACTATTTGACCTTTTTTGTGCTAAATTAATTTAAAAGAAATAATTAAAAAAGTTTATACGAATTGGATTTTTTCCATCTGAGTGAAAAAAATGCCCCAGCTGTGATTTGAACCAAGAAACTTGACATGCTTTATCGATTGAGTACCTGGATCCGAAGGTAATGGAACACCATACAGACTTAGATACAGATATACTTTTTTCTAATCGGTAAAATATATCAATGCGATTTTTTTTTCTAAATGAATTCTTAAGAAAAATAAAGTAAAACATTTTTTTTTTTAAATCTTATTCTAAAGGGTTTTGAATAATAATCATTGTGTCATAAAAATTGCATTTTAATTCGATAATAATAACTGATTTTTGGCTATTTTAATAATTATAGAATTGCACACTTTCACGTATATTTCATGTTTTTTTCCCCTCGTGCATAATTTAAATTTGAGAATCCTCATTGTCAAAAAAATATGAGACCAACTACCAGCGTTTGAGTACCACTTTATTTGCACAGTTTGCTATCTTGCTTTTCTCTCCAGAAGAAGATGATTAAAAAAAAAATCTCGAAACTCTTGAAGATTGTTTTAATCAACTTACACTGAGGTTTATTACAAAAAGAAAAATCTGTTTGAACAATAGTCTAGGCAATAGAGACCATATCGAGGCTCTACCTTACAAAATTCTTGGTAGTTCTGTAAAAAGGTTTACTTTGTTTTTTTTTGTCGCTGCATCTGAATTTTCAAATTCTGACCAAATTTCCCCCGGTAACTTTCCTAAATTTGGTAACATCCCCCCCCCCCCCAAAAAAAAAGTTATTAAAAAAATTCAATTTTTTTATTAAAACATATCTAAAAATTTTGAAAGTTGACAAAATTTGTAACAAATACAATGCATGACATTCCATAGGATGAATGGGGAGAGCCTGCCTCTCAACAAGTGCCGCAGCCCTGCATGCATTAAGTTATACAATTCCACTTAAACTCCTCAAACCTTAGACAAATATTATGAAAGACCACAAAAATTAGTTTAAAATATCTCCAAAGTATATGGAGATATTAAATCGGTATATGGATATTTCTGATATGTACGCATTTATGAAAGAACTCTAGAAGTAACTTTAACAATTCTAGAAGCATTTAAATGAATTTAATGGGTGTTCTTTTGTATCACCTACACGGACATCAGGACTTAAACTTTACTTTTCGGCTCTATTCGAAATACATTTTAGCCCAAAACCCGACACTTTTCGAGACATTCAACCTCCCTCTCTTTCGAAGAGACAAGAGAGGATTTTCGCGTGAATCTTACTTTCCGATTGAAAGCTGCAGTCATTCTTAAAATTCCCAGAAATGTAACTGAATAGGGTTGTTTTAACAACCAGTTTGGGATTTTCGTATCTCTTTGGCATTGATTGGAAAACCAAAATAATAATTCCTTTATTTATCATCTGGTTTATCTTATGTATTGTCATTTATCAAGCAATAATTTTACATCTTGATAAAGTCATCATATAAAATTTCCTCATTTGCTTTGCAGTTCTTATTTTCTTCTCACTAAATAGGTAAAATATTTTTCAGATATTTTGTTTCGTATAGTTTTTCAGAAACTACAGCATATCAGATTTTAAAAAGTGAAATTCGAAATTTAAAAATAAAATGAGCTTGCTATATTTAAAGAGATAACTATGTATATGGATAATAAAAATTGTGCGAAATAGCAATGTATTAATATCAGAAACTTTCCTGGTGCATACTACCACAAAACTGCACACCTATTTAAAAATAACAATAATAATAATAATAACAAAATAATAATAAAAAAATAAATAAATTATATTTTTAAAAAAAATAAAAAAAATGAATAAAATGAAAATAAATTGACTGATTAAAGTAAAATAAGTTTTATTTTTTTTCTTAATTCTTATTTTATTACAATGAGGTATAAAATATTTTCACAATGAAATTTTTTATTTTTTAGCAATCAACGAAATAATATTATAACATGTTAAGTCCCACCACTTGATTTAGAAATGGGTTTTAAAACTTTTAGAGAGTCAAAAATTGCAGGTATATCTCGTAGGTATATCTTGTCGGTCTCTCATAGGTACAAAGGAAAAGAAAAAATAGAAAAAGAAAAAAAAGAGTGTAATTTTACTTAATCACAATATCATTTTCATTTGTAAATACCTTCAATTTGTAGGTTATTCTTCTTCGGATAACAAAAAATCAAATAATGTTTTCCATTTTTCGATAAAAGGCAGAATATTTTTCAAACATGTTTGTCAAAATAGCGTTGTAGGCAGATTTCCGGGACTTGGCAACAGGGAAAAAGTCTCATCTGTGTATTTTATTTTTATTTTCGGTTCTATTTCGTAACTTTTTTAAATATTTACGTAGTAACTTTCCTTGGTGAGTGATGCAGGTGCATGAAATATTAAAACAATTGTTCGATTGGGCAGTTTTTCGCTCAGCTGGAAATATTCAATTCGTATGATAATTTTATCAATCAGTCAGATTGTGTTGAAAATAATAGTATATCTACGTACCCATCGTCATATGGAGTTCCATTACATGCGGTCTATTCTGCTGATCTGTCTAAATGACAGGCCAGATGTCATGGCCTATAAGGTTATCTGAGCGAAGAATCCCAGCCGGTTATCGCCCGGTTAGCTTAACAGATAAAGCATTGGCCTTGTAAGCCAAGTATCCGGGTTCGATTTCCGGCCTGGGCAATTTTTCGCTCAGTTGGAAATATTCAATTCGTATGATAACTTTACCAATCAGTTAGATTGTGTTAAAATAATAGTATATTAATAACACCAGTCCATTTTTTGGGGGTTTTTTTTTCCTTGTAATTGTTGCCAAAGTTTAAATATATATATAAATTATCTAACATAAATTAATGGATTAAATAAATTACGTGAAAAACGCGATTAATATGTTTTTATTTTGATAATTATAATTCCAGAACTGTATTTTTTCATGGCAAATCACATGACACGGAAAGAAAAAGAAATACATTTTTATATTAAAAACAGACTACAACTTTCCAATTTATGAAAAAATAAATTTTCAAACTTATAAAAAAAATGCTTTTTCACACTTTCAATTGACGGGAATTTGTTAAAATTAGGAAAACTAAGTGATCGCTTTTACACTTCGACATAATAAAAACATAATACAATTTTTAAAAAAAGATAAATTGATTTTTTTGGGAGGGTCAATGTTGTTTTATATCTTTAGATAAGATGTTTTGGGGCATTTTGAATGCGTTTTTTTTCTCTGATACTAATTAATCGAATATCACTTTTTTTTTCAATAAAGGCGAACCATTGTTCAAACAATATTGTCGAATATGACGTTTGAAACTGATTTATAAATCACGACAGTGGGAAAGGATTGTCTGAAATAATCCAAAAAATGCCATATGTTATATGATTGAAGAATAGGGAGTTAAGTGAAAATCTCGGTTTTTAATGAATTTCTATCTTGTTACTTTTTTATAAAAAACACATCCTCAAAATGTATATTTTAGTGAATTATATTGAGTCTCATTTTATGACCACATATCTAAATGTGTTTTTTCTTTTATACTTGTCATGACTGTTTATTTGAGGTTTCATTTTTATGGAAAGAAAAAAAACTTGAGCTAAGAGCTGTTTACTTGCATGAATGATTTCTTGAAATAACCCTTAATTCTTGCAGCCTTAGTAAAAAAAAAAAAAACTTGAGCTAAGAGCTGTTTACTTGCATGAATGATTTCTTGAAATAACCCTTAATTCTTGCAGCCTTAGTAAAAAAAAAAAAAAAAAAAAAAAAAAAAAAATTGAGCTAAGAGCTGTTTACTTGCATGAATGATTTCTTGTAACCCTTAATTCTTGCAGCCTTAGTAAAAAAAAAAAAAAAAAAAAAAAAAAAAACTTGAGCTAAGAGCTGTTTACTTGCATGAATGATTTCTTGAAATAACCCTTAATTCTTGCAGCCTTAGTAAAAAAAAAAAAAAAAACTTGAGCTAAGAGCTGTTTACTTGCATGAATGATTTCTTGAAATAACCCTTAATTCTTGCAGCCTTAGTAAAAAAAAAAAAAAAAAAAAAAAAAAAAAAAAAAAAAAAATTGAGCTAAGAGCTGTTTACTTGCATGAATGATTTCTTGAAATAACCCTTAATTCTTGCAGCCTTAGTAAAAAAAAAAAAAACTTGAGCTAAGAGCTGTTTACTTGCATGAATGATTTCTTGAAATAACCCTTAATTCTTGCAGCCTTAGTAAAAAAAAAAAAAAAAAAAAAAAAAAAAAAATTGAGCTAAGAGCTGTTTACTTGCATGAATGATTTCTTGTAACCCTTAATTCTTGCAGCCTTAGTAAAAAAAAAAAAAAACTTGAGCTAAGAGCTGTTTACTTGCATGAATGATTTCTTGAAATAACCCTTAATTCTTGCAGCCTTAGTAAAAAAAAAAAAAAAACTTGAGCTAAGAGCTGTTTACTTGCATGAATGATTTCTTGAAATAACCCTTAATTCTTGCAGCCTTAGTAAAAAAAAAAAAAAAAAAAAAAAAAAAAAAAAAAATTGAGCTAAGAGCTGTTTACTTGCATGAATGATTTCTTGTAACCCTTAATTCTTGCAGCCTTAGTAAAAAAAAAAAAAAAAAAAAAAAAAAACTTGAGCTAAGAGCTGTTTACTTGCATGAATGATTTCTTGAAATAACCCTTAATTCTTGCAGCCTTAGTAAAAAAAAAAAAAAACTTGAGCTAAGAGCTGTTTACTTGCATGAATGATTTCTTGAAATAACCGTTAATTCTTGCAGCCTTAGTAAAAAAAAAAAAAAAAAAAAAAACTTGAGCTCAGAGCTGTTTATTTGCATGAATGATTTCTTGAAATAACCCTTAATTCTTGCAGCCTTAGTAAAAAAAAAAAAAAAAACTTGAGCTAAGAGCTGTTTACTTGCATGAATGATTTCTTGAAATAACCCTTAATTCTTGCAGCCTTAGTAAAAAAAAAAAAAACTTGAGCTCAGAGCTGTTTATTTGCATGAATGATTTCTTGAAATAACCCTTAATTCTTGCAGCCTTAGAAAAAAAAAAAAAAAAAAAAAAAAAAAAAAAACAGTTGTTGGCGAATGGTATTTAAAACTAAAAAGAAATGAGAAAGAAAAAGAAAAACTAACGCTGACCCTTAAAAGAAAGACTCATTAAATCGCCAACTAGTAAATAGTTACCTCTCCCTATCGCCAAAGGAGAAAAGGGGTAGCTCGCGTAAGGGGTAGGTGTTTCAGTGACCAACAAGAGACCGCTTTGTGAATGTCAAGTGATTGATTGCACTAGTTTTCAGGAAGGGAAAAAAGAGCTATGGTACAACAGTCGGTAACACAGACGACCTTTGGGCGAAAAAGTATTTTGGGTACGGCTGCTGATCGAGCCTTCCGGCTGGATCAGCAGCCGTACCCAAGATACTTTGGACAGGTTAATGGCAAAGAATTCGGTCTCAAAATAAAGATAGATACACTAGTGTGAGTTTACCAGCTCATTGGAAATAATTCGTGAAGGTTCCACCATGGCAGAATGGATCTAAGTTTTGTAAAAGCGGACCCTGATAGACAGTACTTAATTCATTTTCAATAACGAATGTGAAATAGTAAACCGCAGTATCTTACATCGATTACACGGCAGTCTGTTTGATTCCAGTCATAGTCAGATTGACATTAACTTTCTTCTCTTCTGCACTAAAAGATAAAAATGGATTTTTTAATAATTTTTCTAAATCTCGATTATATGCTCCTCTAACAAATAAGACTTTTTTTTGGTTTTGAAAAAAAAGAAGGCTTACAATTGACACTATATGAAATGTAAGCAAATAATAAATACTTTGCACTCCTATTCTACAGAAGCATGTCTCAGGAAAACTTGAAAATTTATACACACTACATTCAATAATTTCTTGAAATAATGCAAAGCAAAACCACAGATGGTTTTCCACATAGATCATATTATAACATGGTCAAACGTGAAGTCATCCTTATATCATATATATTATAAAGTAGAAGTTCTGAAACTTCCAAACGGGTGTTTTCAAAAACTACTCGATGGATCTTTTTGCAGATTATATCATTCGACAGGAAATATTTTTGCGGAGGTTTATGATACAAATATACAGGGATAACTCTGATTTTTCGTACTAAATTTCGTATTTTTCGGTTATTTTTGACGGAAGGGTTGCAACAACTAATTTTTTGGAGATAATTATATTTCAAAAAAGAAATGAAATGCTTTCTCTAATGGAAAATAATATAAACATTTCGAAAAAAACTCTGTTAATTCATTGATTTAAAATAAATAATGATAAAAAGAAAAAAATACGTTTAATGCAAAAAAAATATTATGAAAGAAAAATATTTATCTTTAACGAAAAAAAAAAAAAGAATATTTATAATATTTAAAAAGTAACTTAATGTGAAAGAAAGTTTTGAAGTGACACAATATTTGGCTATTTATTTCTTTCGAGCCAGATTAAAAGAAAACAACATCTCAAAAATTTCATTAGGTAAAACATAAGTATTTTTTCTTTCTTTTTTTAAAAATATTTTTAAATCTAATTTTCCCGTTATGTGTTTTACAGAAGAAACTCGCAGAATTATTATTTTTTTTAAAAAAAAGGCTCTAATTGTTATTTGTATGTTTGTTCAATTGGGTGTTTCAATCTACTTTTGTCGCCAATCATTGCGATTCTAACCCCCCCCCCCCCCGAAAAAAAAGACGGAGCGATGTTTGCAAGAACTATTTTCTCCCTCTCTCTCTTTTAATGAGTAAGAGCATTTTTAGGAAAAAATTTACATTTAACTTAAATACATATATAGCAGTTAATACCACAAAAATGAATAATACTTAAATTTTAGGTTAAATGTCTTTCCACATACATAGATATTGTAAAATAATTGAACTGCAACTTAAAAAAAAAAAAAAAAGGCACAGATATCTCATACGCACTACATTGGTGCGATTTGTCTCTTACGCCAATACCATATATACATCTGGGTAATTAACTGACGCCAAAGTGTCATTATTTTGCTTGATATGGCAACCCGGATGTTATTGTCTATTTACAATTTTTTTTTTCCAATTATATAAACTATTTTAATCTAGGCACATTTGTCATACATGCGCCACATTTGCGCGACTACAATAAAATGGCGATTTTATGCCTCACTTGGTAACCTGGCTGTTATTTATTAATAAATTTTTATTTTATTTTATTTTATTTTTTAAAGGATATAAATAGTTTTGTTTTATAATTATTGACTAAACTTTTTAAAATTTATTGTTATTTTCTATTTAAAATAACAGAAAATAATTGTAGACTACATATGTAACTGGTATTTGAAAACAAAATTTTCTCCGAAGCGGCATCAGAGAGAAAAAAAAAAAAAAAAAAAAAAAAAAAACACGCGCCAATGTGGTGCGTATATGTCATGTATACATTTTCTTCACTATACTACAGTATTTAAACATTCTGTATAAATAACGATTATTGTTTTTTCCAAACATGTTTGGCACAGATATTATATACACACTGAGGTATCTGACTATCGCCAAAACGGTGTTATTTTGCCTTATATGGTAACCCAGCAATAGTTGTTTCTGTATTATTAAATTGTTTGTTTACTTTCAATTTCTTTTTAGAAATTCTATAGATTGTTTTGTGCTATAGTAACTTTTTTTTTATTTATTAATATTTTCGTTTTAAAATAACGAAAATAATTTTTAAAAATGCACATTTCTTTGCTATTCTAAAGCGAGGATTTTGCCGCATTGGCATTGGAAGGAAATCTTGCAAATCCGGCTTTGTGCCGGAGTTTTTTGTGAAATATGATATTTTCAAATGTAAATTGAGTGCTACTTGATTAACACGTCGGCCAGTTTCGCCAAACTATTCAAATTTACATAAATTCATTTTAAATAACGAAAGAACAATAAAATAAATAAAAAATACAAATTAAAAGTCGAATTAAAAAGCACTTATGACGTAAAAAAAATATGTATGTCATGTGTAATATCAATTGCTATTATACTTACGATCATCGATTACTGACATTTATTCCTATAATCTGCTATTAATTTTTTTTCTACAGAATAATCAAGTAGTACCGTACATTGTACAAACTCCAGTTAATATTACAAAAATAGAGCTAAATAACTAAATTTAGGCGCAAATGCACACACCCATGTTGTAAGAAAGAGGCACAAATGTCGTATATGCACCACGTTGGAGTGATACATTTCTGGCGCCACTTTAACGGAAACTTCGTTTTCAAATGACAGATACATTTCTATTTTCTATTTTACTTTTCTATGTATAGAGCATAACATTTTGCATCATTTTAAAATGCAAATGAAAGTAAATAAACAGTTCATTAATAAATTATAAACAAAGCTGGATTACCATAAGAGGCATAAAATGTTCATTTTGTTTCAATCACGCCAACGTGATGCGTATATGACATCTGTATCAAAAAATGAATTTCACACATTCAAAAAACTTTCATCTTATTTTTCTAAGGAAAACTTTATTTAACTTTATTTATTCTACTGCATTCCAAAAACGGAACACTGTAATAGATTTGTCAAGAGTTGATGTACGTTGCGAAATATAATATTGATAGAGGATGTATTAAGGTTTCCACCCATATCATCAAGTTGAGAGGTTTAGAGTTCAAAAACTATCAAATGAAAATGAATCACTTGAAAATTGTTTAAATTCAATGGTCAATTTCTGCGATCATAATGCTCGCTATTTTAGAAGTATGGTGAATAGACAATATTTAAATTGCTCTTTTCATAATTGCCTCATTTATCTATCAAACTCTACAATAAATGGTCAACTGAAATATTTTTTTCCTTAAAAGCCCGAATTTTATCGAATACATAAGCTGATACTACAATATAATATTTTATTATTATTTTAATATATTTTGGCGTCAACGGGCCTTGATTCCATTGTTGTTGTTTTTATTTTGGTTCAGTTTTGTTTTTTCTAGCTCGCTGAGTTTTGCACTGATGAAGAATCTCGACAGTAGATTCGAAACAGCTGTTTGCTAACTTTTAATGCATTTTTGGTGCATTTATAATCGTTGGTTTTCTATCTTTAAATACAATGTCGTTTTGTATGATTTTCAGAAATGTGAAAGAGCATTCGAGGTGAAGTTGCTTTAAAAAACACAATCATATTCAATATTTTGTTTGATTCACGTTTTGTTTTGAAAAATAGACCAGCGCAGCGGGCTTAAATGTGAAAGTGTGTCCGAAAAATTGGAATGAACTTGGCTTCAAAACGGATGGATTAATGTCTTTGAATCTTTGCATATGGATGGATTATTGGCCTGAAATGAACATAAGCTAATTGTTATTTATTTTATTCAAATATTTTTCTTAATAATTCAAAATTTCACTATTTTTCATACAGAATAAATTGAAAAAAATTTCCATAATGTTTAATCATCTTTTTTTTTATTGCCAAAAAAATAAAAAAACAGGAATAATTATTTTTCTTCAGTAATTAATTTTCAATTGAAAGATTTTCACGTGATAAAACAAAATGAAATAAATAAATGGACCCTATTCTGTTTTTCGGTTCGTGGTTAAAAACCGCAATTTTACCAATCGTGACGTCACAGGAATACTGTTTTCTCTTTTTATACTAGCAAAAGCCATGCTTTGTTTGGATTCGCGAAGCATTATTTTATAAAACAGATATTTGAAAGTAAAAATATTTTTTTATATTATTTTTGCATCTTTATTGAACAAAAACGTTATTTTATGTTTTTGCGCATTTTAATTTTTTATTTATGATGTAAGACTGGCATAATAAGATATTTTCGAAGCAAACTTTTACAAAATATTTTTAAATTTTCAACTAAAAGCTCTTTTAAAGATGTTTTTACAATTTACAGTAGCCACTGGTGTTTTTTAAAGTTGTTTGAAATATGCATGTTTTTAATCTTTGTAATTAACATCAGATAATCTTTGATAGCTATTTTAGAATAATATATATGAAGAGAGCTTGAAGAAAGTTACTTCTTCAAAATCCTATTTTCCTGAAAAACATTTGAAATCTGCTTTCGTTGATACTATGAATTTTTAACTGTAAAACATTTTATTTTAATTTCTTCGTTTTTATACATGTTAGCGTATGAGAATTTTTGATATTGTAGAATTTTCATAAGGAAAATTTCTATTGAATGTTTAATTTTGAAGGATTTTCACTCTCGACAACGTTACGTACGTTTTTAAGCCAACTGGTGTCTATATATCCTCAATATCTACAACTGCTTCTACTAATGTAAAACCTTGGGATTTATGAATTGTAACAGCAAAAGCTAACTGCAGAACAAATTCTTTCCTTGGGCAATTTATGCTTCCATTTTTCCATAATTTAATTATTGGGGGATGGGGGAATCGGTAATGCACCAATTCTTATAAGTTAAATTACTGCAGTATTCAAATTTATGAATGATTATTCGCGATATCTGGTCTGGTGGCTTGTGATTTTCTTTAATACGTGCAACAAAGTCTAAAGTCCCGTTCACTAAACCTTTTTCGGTCCACAAATACGAACGTAACATTACTTTAGATCCAAATGATAAAGTAAGAAATGGTTAAAGTCTATTTGTCGTTTCTGAATCAGCCAACTTTGCTTTAGTACATTTATAAAGAGCTTGAATCGAGGCAAAAACTTCACGCAGTTCTTTTAATTTTTCATTTATATAACAAATTTAACAATTAATTTTATTTGTTTACAATTATTTTGTTGCCACTTTACAAAAAAAATCCATAATATAATTCTTTTAAAATGTTAAGTCTGTGCAAACGATTTTGCGGAGTAATTAAAACATGTTTTATTTATTAAATTAATCATGATTCTATCTATAATTACTTACTCTATGATTTATATTTTTTTCTGAAAATGTACGCGTTTCATTTTTTTTTTTTTTTATATGCTAAAATGCGTCCGTATTGAAAATGCATGTAAAATAAATTAATTAAAATAATAATTTTTTTTAACGTTTTACTGTAAAAAAATTATATTGTGCAAGTCTAGAGATCATAATTTATTTTTGTGTTTAATTTGAAGTTAAAATATTGAATAGTTTTTTTGTAAAGTGTACGACAAATTGTAATTTGAGTGGCCTACTAGAGGATTCGCTTCGCTCATCCTAATCAAGCAGACGATTATATAAAATTTCTTTTAAACTTAAAAGAATATAAATATTTTAACAGTTTTTCCAGATATTAATCCGTAATAAAAATGAACATTTTTCTTTCTTTCGGTTCAAGGCTATAAAATTCAACTTTTTACCAATTGTGAAGTCACAGGAATACTTTCCATTAACAATTTTAAAAATATCAATGTAACGTCATATTTGAAACAAAGCATAAGTTTTCAAATATTCATTTTTAATAACACAATGTAATTTTGAGTAAGTGCTAAAATGAGACGACTGTGACGTCACCTACGGAAAATAAAATAAATATGCTCTGGTGGAAAATAAAACTACTGATTAATACATTTTTGACTCGATTTTTTAACACTTCCCAACAAAGTTGAAAAGTTATTATACTTTTGGTTTGTCTGTTTGTCTGGCCGCTTTCTAACTTTCGTAAATTTCATGGAAATCCGAGTAGAAATGAAATTTTTGGACTTTATTAACATTTACCTTAGCACGAATACCTGTTGAAAATGAAATTTCTACCATGATTAGTTTATTTATGGGGATAGTGAAAAATTTCCTTTACATTACGGCATTATGGGGAAAAATCGTTTCAATTGAATTTTAACGATGTTACACCCTGTGAAACATATTCAAATTTATATGCATCAACAAAGTGCCCTAAAATATGAATTTTGTAAAGTATGCAGTGAAAAGACACTTGATATTCATTTACAGGGTCACACAGAAGAATTCCGTTGCATAAGAATAAAAGCAGGAACAGTTTGCGACACATTTTAATTATGGTAAACGATTTCATGTATAATCAAATTGATAATCATTGCTGAGGCTTAATGCGAGTTATTTCATGCATAATACGAAGTGCATAGCATTTACAGAGACACACAAAAGATATTAAATAGTATAGTATATATTCTATCCGCAGTACTGTATATGATGGATGATGACTGTTGAATGGATGAAATGCATTTTGAATTATGATATGTGCTTTTAAGTTTCACTAAATTGCATATTAAATGGTGTGTATAAATGCTAATATTTACATGATTTAGATATACAGGGTTACACAAATCATCTTGGAAAGGTTATTGAATATGAGAGAAATTTACTTAAAGGTGGTTTTAAAATAAAATATGCATTTTATTTTGAACTGCATTCAGTAAACTTAGAAATAGTTGTAGTACATAGATAAAATGATATACAGGGTCATGCAAAGAACTGGATACATAGTAGTCTTCGGATGATAATTTCAGAAAATGTAATTTAAGAAGTAATAAGGAATATTTTTGTTTGAACTAAAGTTTAGAAAAATACTTTTGTACATTAAAGGTACTAGGTAAACTACAGGGCTGAACAAAAGTATTCAAGAATGTCTCTATCTATTGGTATAAGTCGCTGAAAGGAAAACTTAAACCAGCAAAAAAGGATCATCAGAAGATTTTTACCATAAATCGTGATAAAATGTTAATTACAAATGCTTTTAACCAACAAATTCTTTTGCTTGATTGATCAATTAATTCTTTTTTAAATGTTATGTGAACGAAGTCACGGGTAACAGCTAGTATATTATAAATGTGAAAGTGTGTCCGAAAAATTGGATTGAACTTGGCTTCAAAACGGATGGATTAATGTCTTTGAATCTTTGCATATGGATAGATTATAGCAGTGGAATGAACATAGGCTAATTTTTATTTATTTTATTCAAATATATTCCTTAATAATTCAAATTTTAATTATTTTTCATACAAAATCAATAGGCATTTTTCAGATAAAATTTAACCATTTTCCTTTCCTGTTGCCAAGAAAATGAAAAATTGGAATAATAATTTTTCAGCGGCAATGAATTTTTAATAAAAAACTTCCACGCAAAAAACTATAATAAAATAATTTAAAAGAAAATAAATATGACGTCATGTTTGAAATAGAAATAAAAGGTGTATTTTTTATAATATATTTAACATGGATATTTGTTAAATTAATGGGAATTTTTGTGTAAAATATGGCGACATAAATTAAAAGTAAAAAGAATGAAAAAGAATTATATTTTTAATAAAATGGTTCACATATGAAAATGTGACGTCATAGTTAAAAAAAACAGGTACTTCATAGCAGTCGTTAAAAATACAAGGGGTATGAATATCAGTAGCTAATGGAGCGAGATAAATAATGATATCATATTTAAAATGAATCAGAAATATTTTTTACTTATATTAATTAATAAGTTATAAGTTACATACAAATGAATATTTTTATTCAAAACTCATAATTATCAATGGAAGAAATTTTTTTTGGGGAAAAGGCGGAAAATAAAACTACTGTCTGATTAATATATATTTGGCTCGATTTTTCAACACTTTCGAACAAAGTTGAAAAGTTATTATGCTTTCGGTTTGTCTGTCTGTTTGGTCGCTTTCTAACTTTCGTAAATATACTCCGATTTCCATGAAATTTTTGGACGTTCTTAACATTTACCTAGCACGAATACCTATTGAAAATAAAGTTTCTACCATGATTAGTTTATTTACAGGGATTGTCAAAAAATTTCCTTACATTACGGCATTATGGGGAAAATCGCTTTAATTAAATTTAACGATGTTACACCCTGTGAAACATATTCAAATTTATATGCATTTACAAAGTGCACTAAAATATGCATTTTGTAAAGTATGTAGTGAAAAGGCCACTTATGATTCATTTACAGGGTTACACAGAAGAATTCCATTGCATAAGAATAAAGGGAGGAACAGTTTCCGACATATTTTAATTATGGTAAACGATTTCATCTATAATCAAATTGATATACGTTGCTGAGGCTTAATGTGAGTTATTTCATGTATAATACGAAGTGCATAGCATTTACAGGGACACACAAAAGATTTCAAATATTACATATTCTATTCGAAGTACTGTATATGATGGAGGATGACTGTTGCATGGATGAAATGCATTTTGAATTATGATATGTGCTTTTAAGTTTCGCTAAATGTATGCATATTAAATAGAGAGTATAAATGTTAGTAGTATGAATAGTTAAATTTAGGTACACAGGGTTACACAAAAGATCTCGGAAAGGTTACTGAATATGAGCGTAATTTACTTAAAGGTGGTTTTTAAATAAAATATGCATTTTTATTTTGAACTGCATTTAGTAAACTAAGAAATGTTTGTAGTATATATATAAAATGATATACAGGGTTCCGCAAAGAACTGGATACAAGGTTGTCTTTGGATGATAATTTCTGAAAATGTAATTTAGGTAGTAATAAGAAATATTTTTGTTTGAACTAAATTTTAGAAAGATACTTTCGTGTATTAAAGGCACTTGGAAAACTACAGGGCTGAACAAAAGAATTCAAGAATGTTTCTATCTATTAGTATTAATCGCTGAAAGGAAAATCTTAAGCAAACCAGCAAACAAATTAGCAAATAGGGATTATCAGAAGTTTTTTACCATAAATTCGCGATAAAAAGTTAATTACACATGCTTTTCATCATAGAAATTTTTTGCTTCATTGATCAATTATTTCTTCTTTAAATGTTATATGAACGAAGTCACGGGTAACTGCTAATATTTTCACAAGTCAAAATACCTGTAGAAATTTTCCAACTTATGTTCATCTTAAATTTAAGGGTACTGGTCACTCAGCTTCTAAATTTCCATCCGTAATGTTAAGTCTATGGGAGATATGTATTCTTATGTATGTATAGTGCACATAGACTTAAAGTCAATCTGGTTAACTTTGGACCAAGAGTGAAAAAAATTTAATATGCTACATCACTTGGGTTAACAGTAAAGTTTTGGTCTCAAAATATAGATAAAAGCACTAATGTGAGTTTGGCCGCTGAACGGAAATAATCCGTTGCAGATCCACCATGGTAGAATGAGTCAAAGTTTCGTAAAAGTTGAGCAAAGTTACCTTGATTGACTGTACATAATTCCTTTTCAAAAACGAATCTTGCATAATAAACCTCATTATCCTACATTAATTAAATGCTAATCTGAGTAATTCGGAAGAATTAACTCATAGTCAGATGGGCATGCACAATATCGAGCTCACAAACATTTTCTATAAGTGAAAAAATTTTGACATTGAATTGACAAAGGTAAGCAATATTTCATTGTTTATTTTCCAGTATTTATTGACATTTAAAAACAACACCAGACTGTTATTCCCTTATAAATAAACAATCAGTATAATTTTGAAATTAAGGAACTTAAAATATTACTACAAATATCAATAATGAAGTGACAATTAAATTGGAATATTTTCATTTAATAAAATCCTGATGAGAAAAGGATAGTTTAAAAACAATTTTACAAACCCTAGTTACATTTGAAATGTCATCAGTCTGTTAGTATTTTCAAAAATAACAATCAGTTTTTGAAACACACATAAGTTTTCTTTCAATATTACGGGTAAGTCAGGGGGCCATACGCTTTTTGAAATTTACATTTTGATTTTCAGCTTAAATATTAATACGAAAATCAATTTTGCTATCAAAGAACTTTATTGTGTGAAATTAGGTTTAACAAAAATTTTCTTAAACTTAAATAGTATCATTCATTATAAAACTTTACAGTATTATAAGTGAAGAAATAAACAGATTTTTATTACTTTTCAGATAATATAAAGCTTAAAAATGAAATTGAGTTTGCCAAGCCTCATTGTAGGCTCTTGATTTACTGGTTTAAATCAGCAAATTTTTGTTGACCACTCTTCTTTTATATACATTGTAATAAATGGAAAGAATTTTTTTTTATTTCAGAAATATTCTAAGGTTAATTGTCTATTATTAACCAATTTTCGGAGCAAAATGTAACACTTAAGTTTTTTGGAGCTTATTTTTGTTAATCTCTCGTAAAAAATTTCTCGCTACTATTAATTGACAAATGTTTCTTTGAACCAATCTTTTGAAAGAATATCTTGACACGAATCTCTCACATAAAAGGTTTCTCTCCAGTATGAATTAAAAGATGTTTGCTTAAAGCATATATCTGAGAGAATTTATTGTTCTATGTCACACTTAAAAGGTTTATCACCATCATGAATTAACAGATGCTTGTTTAAATCACCCTTCTGAGCGAATTTGTTGTTTCATATCTCACATACAAGAGGTTTTTCACCAATATGGATTAACAGATGGCTGCTTAAATTGCTCTTTTGAGAGAATTTCTTGTTGCATACCTCACACACATAGGGTTTCTCACCAGTATGAGTTAACAGGTGGCTGCTTAAATGGCTCTTTTGAGAGAATTTCTTGTTGCATATCTCACATACAAAAGGTTTCTCACCAGTATGAATTAACAGATGCTTCCTTAAATCATCTTTTCGAGAAGATTTCTTGTTGCATATCTCTCATACAAAAGGTTTCTCACCAGTATGTCTTAAAAGATGCTTCGTTAAATCACTCTTTCGAGCGAATTTATTGTTGCATATCTCACATACAAAACGTTTCTCACCAGTATGACTTAACAGATGGCTACTTAAACTGCCCTTCCGAGAAAATTTCTTGTTGCATATATCACACACAAAAGGTTTATCACCAGTATGAGTTAACAGATGATTGCTTAAATGATCCTTTAGAGAGAATTTCTTGTTGCATATCTCACATACAAAAGATTTCTCACCAGTATGACTTAACAGATGTCTGCTTAAATTACCTTTTTGAGAGAATTTCTTGTTGCATAAATCGCACGCAAACGGTTTCTCACCAGTATGCGTGAACAGATGGCTGCTTAAATGACCCTTATGAGAGAATTCTTTGTTGCATACCTCACACGAAAAAGACTGTTTAGGGAGAAATTCTTGCATAGATCACAAATATAAGATTTTTCTGGCTGTGAATTAGAAGCTGCTTATTCAAAAAGCTCTGATAAAAAATATTTTGCTGCATTTGTTTGACACATTGAAGATATTTTGAGTGATGTGATGTGTTAGATTAATGGTTTTATGCATCTGCAACAAAATAAAATTAATTAATATTAATTTTTACATTTCATTAAAAGCAAACAAAATAAATAAAATTATCATGGAAATTCAAAATCAATGTAGAAAAAAAATTGTAATAAAATTTCTACCATAGTATTAAAAACTATAATAGAATCATAATTATCTGAAGTTACCAGAATCAAAGGTGTGTCAGATGCCTTTCCTAATAGTTTAAAGATTAAATTATAAATAAAATAAATAGCAACAATTTAAAAAAAATTAACTTACTATAAATAATACAAAAAGTAAATTTGAGGAAAAAAACTCTATAACTTAACATCATCAAAATAAATGAAGATACGTTTTTCAAAGAATAGAGAGGAAATGAATTATTTTTGTGGCGATGGAATTTTAGTGTGCAAATATGTTAAGTAAAAAATTCTCTGGATTTCATATTTTTTTTACCTAATTTTAAAGTTTATTACTAAAACGTTCCATAAGATTTAATATAAATCCACTGCAATTAAATAATGTAACCAGTGGCATAGCCAAGTGGAAGTCATGAACTTCCCCACCCCCAAACGAATAAATATCTGGGTTTCTAAACACAAGGTTTTTCGTAAAGAAAATGTGGTTTTACTTCCGAAAAAATCAAAGGACTCCTAGTATTATAATCACTGCTGCCTCCTTTGTGCAAAGGAGAAAATTTTGCTTCAGAAATAGCTAATGCGCGGATAAGATGCACGAAACAACGGAGCATGGTAAAAAACTGTTTTAGTTTCGTCTTGGAAACACAGAGTGAAAGTGGAGTCTACATAGCTTTAACGGTAATTATTATTGTTATTATTTCTTACATATGTATTTTCATATGTAACTTTCATTTTTAATCAAGCTTTTATTCTTTATTAACAAAGGCAAATATTTTTCTTTATAAAAAAATTATTTTCCTCATCATTATTTATATTTAGCATTGTATCTTAATTATTTACATTATTTTAATATATTTCTAAATTTTTATTTTACTAAACTTTTTTTGTAATAATTACTTGCTTTTTAACTAATAAATCCTTTAAATACTTTACTTAATTATTTTAATATTTCTATTTATTATATGCATTCATTATAATGCTTAATTACCAATCAAATTAATGTTTTAAAATGTAGACAAATCACTGACCAGAAATTAGCAAAATTCTAAAATCCACACAACCCTGGTCCTAAGGTTTGAAGATTTGAGGGAGTCTACTGTAATATGAAAATGGAAATCAAAACAAAACATAGATAATTTAATGATGAAAACGTAGCATATTTAAACATGAAGTTATTAAAAAGTAAATAAGATATAAATTATCTTAAAATTAAAAAGAATGCCTTATCTTCTCTCAAAAACCAAAAAATTTTCCACTTGTAAAACTATTTTATTTTCTTTAATAGTATACAGTACATACGATAGACAAAATCCACACGACTCGTGATTACAGGTTATGCAAAATTTAGAATTTCACAGATTTCTGGTTATTGCTTTGTTTACATTTTAAGAACAATAATTTCAATGTAATTAATAATGGAATTCAGATTACAATGATTGCTAACAATAGAGAAA
>CAXHSM010001518.1:339725-360058 GCA_964019185.1 Maratus speculifer
TAAGTTGCTATGATGGTATGCTATATTCATTATTTAAGTTGCTATATCTAAATTGCTATGATGGTTATTCCGTTAAATCTCATCAGACATAAATAATTTAATGATAGCCCATGTAAGTAACGATTCTAAATTACCATGGTAAATATTCTATCAAATCCTATCATACAGAATTAATTCAATAATGTAACATGATAGGTAATGATTCTAGATTGCCATGGTGATTATTCTATTAAATCCTATCATACATAAATAATTCAATGACATCCCATGATAGGTAATGATTCTAAATTGCTATGATGGTTATTCTGTTAAATCGCATCAGACATAAATAATTTAATGATTTCCAATGTAAGTAATGATTCTAAATTATCATGGTGAATATTCTATCAAATCCTATCATACATAATTAACACAATAATGTAAAATGATAGGTAATGATTCTAGATTGCCATGGTGATTATTTTATTAAATCGTATCATACATATATAATTCGATCATATCCCATGATAGGTAATGTTTTTAAATTGTTATGATTGTTATTCTGTTAAATCCTGTCATACTTAGATGATTCAATTATATCAGATGGTAGAAAATGATTATAGATTGCTGTGGTATTTATTATATTAAATTCTATCATGTATAATTAAATCAATAATGTTCCATGATAGGTATTAATTCTAAATTGACATGGTGTTTTTTCTGTTAAATCTTATCATACATAATTAATTCAATGATATCCTATGATAGGTTATGATGCTAGATTGTCATGGTTATTATTCTATTAAGTCCTATCATATATAATTCATTTAATCATATCTCTGATTGGTAATCACTCTAGATTGTTCTGGTGGTTAATCTATGAAACCCTATCCTTATAAATTCGATTGCATCCCATGATGAGTTATGATTCTAGGTTACCATGTGATGATGTATTATTAAAGAGAAAGTCCTAGTATTTAAGTATGATTAAAGTATGCAATTCTAGTTATAATTTTTAAAAAATCCAAGTTTATTTATTTCATGTTTATATTTGCTACTAGTATTAAAAAATGCTCTGACGAGCACCAAAAAAGGTTAATATGTTTTAAAGTATGAAAAAGTGTTTGACAAGAGCTTCTAATTGAGAATGAGAAAGGACAAGGGGTCCCTTCAATGCCAAATTTGAAAAAAATCATATTTGCGCTTTTTCCATATAAAAGAAATTTGCGTAAAACTTTCTATCATTACTTTTTAGTAGAACTTTCAATCGTGCTTTACATGTTAACTGCATTGTTGACTCTGCACTGCAACTGCACTACAAATCAGTTTTCTGTGCTGTTTTACACTGTGACAGTTTATGGGGGACTGCGTAAATGTGATACGCTGCAGGTAGTGTTGAATGCAGGAGGTGGGCCGGGGTTACATTCCCTCCCGAAGGTATCAAATGCTCCCCCACCCAATAAAATTCAGATGTTGTGTTTTTTTTTTTTTTTTTTTAATGGTAAAAAAGTATAATCCCCTTAGAACTCTATTGTGTCCTCCCCCAAAACCACAGAAGACTCTCCCGGAGAAAAGTGTCTGAATTCAACACTGGCTGCGGGAAATATGTTTTTTGGCCCTATTTTGCTTTACATTCATGTTTAATCACATGGTGTCTTTTCTAATTATGTCTTTACACTACACAATTTTATCGTAACAGTGACTGATTTCTTTTATATGGAAAAAGTGCAAATGTGATTTTTTTCAAATTTGGCATTGACAGTGAATTGCAGCCAAGAAGGGACCCCTTGTCCTTTCTCATTCTCAATTAGAAGCTCCTGTCAAACACTTTTTCATACTTTAAAACATATTAACCTTTTTATGTGCTCGTCAGAGAATTTTTTAATACTAGTCATTTAAATTTTTTTATAATTATTTAGTGAATATAAGTAAACCTCAGTTGCTTTTAAATATTTCCAGTACTTTTTCTTATTTCGCTCAATATTGAACTATTTAATCAGTGGACAAAAAACATGAAAAAACGAAATTAATTTTAATTTATTCGTACAGAAATTGACAGATTCAATTAATTTTAGATATCACATATTTTGTAGAAAAATAATGCGAATAGAAATTTTTATTCTTTTCGCATAGGATTCGTGGCATTCTTATCTACTTGTTTTAAAAATCCGATGTTATAAATATGAAATATTTCGCCATTAGCGCGATTTTTGTGATCATGGCACCCAAAGGTCGCTAAACATAATTTTGTAGTCAATGCACATAGAAACGAATTTTCCCATTTAAATTTTAAAAAAAATTAAGTGAAATATTTTTATTTCTCCTTCCTGATATCTATTGGAATAGCTTGTTCCAATTATTGAATAATATTGTTGGACATATTGTAGGAAAGTCGCTCGAAATACAGCCTTAATAGATTTGCGCCAAACCAAGGATGAAAATATACTGAAAATTCATTTATAGTATTATTTGTAAAATTGACATTGAAATCACCAGCTGTAATTAAATTTTTATATAATATACAGTGGAACCTCAGTTCACGATCATAATCCATTCTTGTACCTGACTTTCTGTATGTGATATAAATTTTTTGGTCGCTTTATCCAAGAACTAATGCATGGAATTTAGAAAAATTATATTCAAATAATCCCTGATATAAATTGATGCTGTTTGCTGTTTACATTTTGATTTAAATCGTTCAACAGATGGCTTAACCGTGTTGTATTTTTCATTACTTTCGCAATAGTTCTATTTCGAGAATTAACGCACGGATTTTCATCAAACTTCAAATTCAGTTAATCTTTATATGAATTGGCTTTGTTTACGTTTTGGTTTCAATAACCAAACACATGGCGCTGCTATGCTGAATTGTTCCGATAACCACAATAATCTCTGTCGCAGGAATTAATGCACAAATTTTCATCAAACTTGAGATTTATGCACACTTTGATTTATATTATTGCTCATTGCATGTTTTGGGTAAATCTCCCAACAAGTGTCGCATACATGCTGTATTTTTCTCGATATCCGCAACAGTCCTATTTCAAATTTAAAAAACTAATGTTCGGAATTTCATGCCTTTAGAATCCTCACGGTGAGCATATATTGTCATTTGATTTTGGCACTGTAATAATGAATTTTGACTCATTAAATGCATGAGATAGAAAATAGTTTTGGGGTTGCCACATCCGACTAGTTCTTTATAATCAGAGTAATCGACGGTTCATCTACACCGTATTGTTTAGCTATTTTGATTACACTATCATCGATCTTAAGTTTTGTCACTACTTCTTTTCATAATTGATCAGTAATTCGCTTAAGCTTCTTACTACTGCTATCACTAAACGCTTTTTCATTCTTAGAAGTCATAATAAAGGCTAAAAATTAATTGCTTTTTTACTGTACTGAAGGTCACAAAGCATTCTGATACGCGCACTTTACTCCAAACTTGACTTATAACAAGAGTTATGTGAGGGTTGCCAACTGAACTATTCGACAGCTTTGGTCGCGAATCGAGTTATCCTACGCCGAAAGAGTAAAATTTTGATCACTGAAGTTGGTCATAAACTGAACTTGTCAAAAACAGAGGCGGCCGTAAACCAAGGTTCCACTGTTTTTTGACCGATAAGTTTGCAAACATGGCATTATTTATACATACAGTGGCGATAATCATTATGCAACTTGGCGATTTAGCCGATTAAATTTGCAACTTTAAAATAGTTTTGTTAATAACGGAAAATTAAAAATTTCTATTAGAAAAAATTAGGATAATTACTATAATTTTTATGCACAGTTTTAAGTAAACTCTGATTTTTTTTCCATAATTTTAAATTTAGTATATTTGGAAATGGAAGGGAGAGGGAAAGTATATCTTTGCAATGCTTTTTCGACAATATCCCAAGCAAAAATACTTTTAAATGTCAATAATTGCTGATCGTAAATGTTACATTCACTTCACACCATCACAAATGTGTTTTGCATCACCATGTGTTTTTTCATTTGATGCTTTCTTGGCATAGATGCCGTATATGCACGACATTGTGCGATATTCTTCTGACACCAATTTCGCAAAAGTTTAGTTTTCAAACTTCAATTACATGCATATATATTAAGGTACTACTTAGTTATCCCGTCGACCAATTTCGCCAAACTATACAAATTGCCAAACTCATAGCGAAATTATGCATATAGATATAATTTTCATTTTAAATAACACAAAAAAATAATTTTTAGAATCTTAATAAAAAATACAAATAAAAAGTCGAAATAAAAATCCCTTAATGACGTTTTAAACACGTGCATCGTTTTTAATGTCATTGGATGCGACATTCACGATCATCCATTATTGGCATATAATATTATAGTTTGGCGATGGTTTTTTGGTCGACGGGATAATCAAGTAGTATACCTCTATTAACTATTTTCTATTATTTTCAAAAGAAAATAATAATGACTAAAAACCGGTGATAATTGATTACCCTTCGACCAAAAAATTATCGCCAAATTATAAAATTAAATGCCAATAACGGATTATCATAAATGTTACATTCAGTTTACATTAAATAGGTAACCCATGTTTGTTATGCTATAATGTGATTTTGAATTCAACTTTTTATTTGTACGATGTTTTACTAATTCTTCTTTCGTTATTTAAAATAAAAATTGTGCCAATATGAATTACATGGTGAATAAATTGATGATTTGTACAATTTGGCGAAATTGGTCGACGGGATAATCAAGTAGTATTGAAAAGTTTAACTAATAACAACAGAAGAAATGATTTATAAAATTCAACAAATTTAAATAAAGGTAAATAAATATATATTTTTAATAAACATTATCCCGGTTATCATATCAGACAAAATAACAAAATTTTCGTGCCAATTAGGTACCCTAATGCGTATTTGACATCACATCCCTATTTAAAATTAATTGAATGCTATTTAAGATATGGACAGAATGTGAAGTTTTTGTTTTACTCTATATATTTTCCTTACGTAAATTAGGACGTTATGTAATCATAATTAAAAAATCTTACATTTAGTTCCTGAAAAGAAATTTTGGTTTTCCCAGATACTTTTTTTTTCGATGTACTTGTTTTTTCCCTTTTTTTTACTACTACTAAAATTCAAAATGTTAGGACACTCGAGGAAATCATCCCATGGTCATATAAAATGCATGTTTTTTTTTTTTAAATTAACCATGGATTCAAAAAAAAAAAAAAAAAAACACTACGTTTACAACTTTATTATTTAAAGAACGGAAACTAAAAGCTTCGCAATAAAAACAAATAAGCATGTTTTTCACGTGATTTGTTTAATTTGAATAAATTATGATACATACATGGCAATTTTTATAGTAAATTTAGTGGCAATGAATAAAAAAAAAACTACAATCGCAACAGCAAAAGACAATATTCAACTGAAGGTTTAAGACAAATTCGATTTTCTCAGAAACCATCAAACATACAAAGATGAAAAAAACTGTTCTAAGTTTTATCAAGACGATAAAAATAAACCAAAAACGAAGTTAATCCATCCATAATAACGTTAGCTATTGCTTGTTGAATTTTTCGTCTTCATTTTTTCGTTAAAAGTTAAATAAAAAACTACAGTAAACTGCGATATATTTTTAATGCTATCATTTTATTCGTCTCGTCGAGTTCTATCTTTTGAAAACAAAATCACTGTTGTACGTCAACTGGTTCGCCAGAAATTTCAAAAAGACATTCGAATTTTCTATTTCTTAAACATATTATACCAAACGCTACCGTGTTTGCTATGATACCTAAACCCTACATTTTATTAAATCTTTTTCTGTGTTCTTTCAAATTTATAAAATGTGTTTTTTTTTTTTTTCCTTCATTTTAGTGACATTCTCTGCTCATCACTATCATCAACAAGTCTCAGCATATTTATTGAATGTGTATTGTCTATGCTGTATGGTTTGTTAATTCACATCATACCATTGACAATACTTTCTCAATTACTCCTACTTCTGTATACTAGATGTTAGCTATGGAAATGGAAAAAAAAAGATGAATTTTCTGCTAAGTTTAGAATGGTGAAGGATAGAAGATAATGAAATTACATTCTACTTCAATTCTAATTCACCGTAAGATTTTCATTAATGTTATTAATTATAGTAATTCTTATTTATTTATTTTTTGCTTTCTTCATTTTAATTACAGGAATTTCATGAATGGTTATATTCTAGAGTTGCCATATTAAAGGTAATGACAGAAGTATTTATATATTTTTAACTGTATAATATTATTATGTCTTCAAGTCGATTTTTTTAAGAACATATTTTGTATAATATTTAAAACTTTCAATACTGATTTTTGTTTTTGCATATATAAGTATTTTCAACATGATGGGTCCTATTTTAATTTTATACTAAAAGTTAGGAAACTTCCATAAATAATAAAGTCCCCCTTTATAATGATCAGTGTTCTCGCTGTTGCTCGCCATTGAACTAAATTGCGACTAATTTCTTCATTTGGCGAGTAAATAAGCAATTAAGATTTGCCAAATTGCTAATGCTCAATTTTTGCTTTTTCTTTCTTTTCTTTTTTGTTTTTCATACATATTTTTAATATATTTGTAGAGATTAATAACAATCGCTGTCGCAGTTATAAAAACTTTGGTTATTTTAAAATTTTTTTATTTAAAACATATTAAAAAAAACAGGGTACATTAAAGAATTAAATATAACTGTTTTTGTGCTACATGCGAATCTATTTTGCTAATACTTTTTTTCATTGGCGAAAGTTTTTTATTTTTAATTAGCCAAATCACGAACGTTGGTCAAATGTCAGCGAGAACATTGATAATGATTATACATAAAATAATAAAACCTCTTTTTAATCACGATAAAACAATCTACACACAGGATGGGTTACAAAGGCTGGAAACTTAAGCAGCCCATCATCAGTCTGTAATGAGACACGATCAAAATGAAGTTTGTGACCATGATTTTTGAATGTTTATTCGTGACTTTTTGCATGTGCTTTTGTTTTATATTTAATTGCGATTTATCATTAGTTTTTCAGCGATATTTCATCAGTTGTTAGTTATTTATACTCGTAAAAGATTTAGACAGGTTTCAAGAATTAAAATGTGTACTCTATCATGCAAGAAATTTAAAGACCAGTAAATTTGAAAGAAATATTTGTCTTATCTAATCGCATATTTTCAAAGATTCAATAAGGCAATGAAAGACTATTCAGAAAAATTTATTAGATTATATTATCAAATTTTGCTTACCTGAAAAAAAAAGAGACTACAATAATTAAAATCTCAATTTACATGTAGCTTAAATGTTTTACTTTATCGTAAAATTCGGGTAAAAAACTGATAAAGTTGCCTCTTACAATGATTATATGTACTTGTATAAATTTTAGGTAGGTTGCATTAATTAAAGTACAAGATATAGTTGTTTGTGTAATTCTATAAATTGTAATTACTGTAACTTTCGATTGTTTTATAAAAAAAATATCTCTAAATGATCCAAAGATATAGTTGTTTATGTGTAATTCTATAAATTGTAATTGCTCTAACTTTCAGTTGTTTAAAAAAAAAAATCTAAATGATCCAAAAATGATAAGGTTAAAAAAAAGGGAAAAAATCTCTCCTAGTAATCATTATATTTATCCATGAAAAAAATAAAAGGCTACATGAATAAGGGGATGTGTGTTATCATTTTAGGGGTGGGGAAGGTAGTACATGATATCGTAAGATATCTCAATGGGCAGAAGTAGTCCATCTTTAGATATTGTTAGAATTTTGATTCAATCAAAAATTTCTATTTTTTTTTCGAAGCTATTTTCTAGATAAATTGTTATATTTTTTCAGTCTTTTGCCTGTTTTTATGGAAATACAAAGTTATTATTAAAGCTGTTAAATGATTATAAAATCATTTCATTCCAAAACATGGAATACCCCAACATTTGGCATTTCTATTGTTATGCCATATGCTCATATAATCGACTGTTAAATAAACTATGCACAAAGTACTATTATTTTTAACACAATCAAACTGATTGGAAAAGTTATCATACGAATTGAATATTTCCAGCTGAGCGAAAAACCTGAGTTGAAGCGAAAAAGCTGAGCGAAAAAGCTGATAGAAAAAGCTCCAGCTGAGCGTCAATTCGTATGATAAATTTACCAATCAGTTTGATTGTGTTAAAAATAATAGTATATCTACGTATCCATCGTTATATGGAGTTCCATTACCTGCGGTTTATCCTGCGAGCTGTTTCAAATGACACACCAGATGTTACGACCAATAAGGTTATCTGAGCGAAAAATCCCAGCCGGCTATCGCCCAGATAGCTTAACAGGTAAAGCATTGGCCTTGTAAGCCAAGTATCCGGGTTCGATTCCTGGCCTGGGCAATTTTTCGCTCAGCTGGAAATATTCAATTCGTATGCACAAAGTAAGTTTGAAATTATACTTGTGTTTATTATAAACTGGGAGGCAGCAGCACAGACAATTTTGTTGAGTTCATGAGTGAAAATCTAAGATTAGTTAAATATTGATTTGCATATTAAAACACAATTGGTCTACCAAGTCCTATCTTGGTGGGGAAAACCTAAAAACTCAATTTAAATAGTTGTCTTGTATGTTTACCACTGTGCTTTCCTGTACCCAAAGTATGAAAACATAAGGATTGGGAGCAGGAAAATATATTATTAAACTGTTGAGTCAACCACTAAAATCGGGATTTTAGATGTTTTCCACCGAGATATGACTTGGCAGACCGATTGCTTTTTAATATGGAAATTGAGATTTAATTAATTCTAGATTTTCATCCATGAACTGGATGAGGTGACCATCTGTGCTGCCGTCTCCTAGTCTATTAGTAGAAAACAGATTTTTTTTTTCAAAAGGAGTTTTGCTTTTTCCTTACCTTTAAAGGGTCAACTACAAGTAGACAATATTACTGTTAAATACATTCCGTAATAAAAGGCTGTTATTAAATAATTTCAAATAGTAGTTGGCCCCACCAGGGCCGAGAGGTTCTGACCTGCTCTTAACTGGTATACGGCAGGTGCTGTGTTCGAACCCAATCGTGACCATTGGCCTAACCGTTTGGAGTTTTCGTGGTTTTCTTTGAATCTTGCCTAAATACGGGTTAGGTTTCCTTAGAAAGACCCCCCACGAAGGGCACTCCCTCCCTGAGCCTATATCCTTCAAATAGATAATCGGCCGACACAAAATAAACCAATCAAATAATAATTATCTTTATTAAATGGTATTTGGTAGGTATTACAGTATATTGCATATAATAAGATATTTTTTATTGATTTCTCTTCAATGAAACCAGAGTTGGCACAGTTTGAACCAACTGGTTTTAAGCATAGTTTAAACCGTTTCTCAAAAAAAAAAAAAAAACTATTGATGTTTTTAGAAAAAATCTAATGACATTTTCTCTTTTTTCTTTATAATTTACGTGTTCCAAATTATTGGATACATAAATAATTTCTACTTTAAACACTTTATTTCAGCAATAAGCATTAGATATAGCAGATTTAGGTCATTTTTTTATGTATAGGATTAAAATCAGTATGCATTAGTGAACATATCTATTGCTCTAAAGAAAAAGCTTCAAGTATGTGAATTTATCAAAAATAAAACAGATAAAAAATATTCCATATGTAGTATAAAATAATTTAATTTTTTTTTAAAGTGCAGATTATTTATGCAATTAATAACATAACACGATGATATATAAGATTTTGTTCAAGCTATTACAGAAATTTTTCTTGATTGGGGAGATTATCTTGAAAAATTAAAATCAAAATATAAAGTCGAATAAGAGAGCATTCAAAGCTTGGGTGCTAGTTGTAGCATTTTAATAATAATAATCTTTTTTTTTTATGTCTGCTGAATTTAATGACCAAAAATGTTGACTTCAAATTAGCACTCAAAAACAAAATCCCAGGAAGTATTTGAAATTTATTATTCAAATAACTGTGGAAAATAATATTATATTGCCCAAACTATACGCAAATGTTTATTATTAGTAATCAAAAGATTTGTTTATAAAGATTTCAGATAGGAATGTACTGAATATTCAGTATCTATTCGGTATTCGGCCATGTTACCGAATATCAAAGTATTCGGCCGAATCCAATATTTAATAAAGTCCTTTAAAAAACTTTTCACAATTTCTACTTTTATCTGTCAATTTATTAACCTATTTAAAATAATTAGAAATAAAATTGCTTTGCTTTATAGAGATTACCCAATTATAAAAGACTAAATAATATTATTATTAGTAGTAGTATCACTCTTTCGTAATGTATTTACTATTCATTTCTATTTGACTGGGCGATTTTCAGGTTTCCAATATAACATTTGCTGTTGTTGTGACTAATTAAATCTAAAATACATTTGTAAATCAACTTGTGTAAAATAGGTACATAAAAAATGTCACTGCTTCTTCGACTTTTATAATGAAGTTTTCTGTTAGATATAAACGAAAGTATTTGTAAATATGACATTTTAAAGATTTGTTTAAATATGACTTAAGGAGCTACTTCAGTCACATGGAAAGATTCACTCATTAATGCTATTCTTATGAAGAATATTTTTTAAGGTATCTCGAGGGCATTTTAATTTTTTGCATTGGCTAGCTGAGAATGATCTCTACATCTGCCTTTCTTTACTTTTTTGAATGTGTTTGCAGATTTTTTTCAAGAGGATGCTTTTACATTTGAACCCGGTTCTGAAAATCAAGAGTATGTAAAGGGAAAACTGCACCCAGGGCAATTTGGCACACCCAACTCCCAATTTTTTCTAGTGACAGGCCAAAAATGACGTTGGTAGCATAAATTTGATGCCCCCTAAATTTTTGCGTCCAGGATGGCTGCCCCTTTTACACGGCTCTGCTGAAAATGAAAGTGTCCTAATTAAAAATATCTGTAAACAAGATGAAAAAGTAAAAATGCCCTTTCTACAGATTAATCTCAGCTAGTCACTGTAAAAAAAAAAAAAATGTTTAAAAATACTGAAATACAAATGAGATATCTGTAAAAAAAAAAAAAAAAAAAAAAAAAAAAAAAAAAAAAAAAAATCCACTGAATTAGCATTTGCGTTCCGTTGACTGAAGTAATCTTCTAATTTCCCCCCACCGAATAATTTTTTTGCGCATGATAATTTGTTTTAATATTTTTTTAGTATTTTAATATTCACATGTAAATATATTTTTTAATAGTAAAGTGTTTGGTATTAATATTATCTGGCCTTTTGTGATGTAATTTTTCATAATCAGGGATACATCAAGTTAATGTATTTTAACATAATTTTTATGCACATGCATGTGCTCCACCAATGGCTGAGAAGTTCTGTTCTCGAAACTGGTTGTCTGGAGGGTGTTATATTCTAACCCAATCATTTGAAGTTTTTGTGGTTTCGAGCTTTGGATTTCCTTGCATTAAATATGGGTTAGGTTCCCTTAGAAATGCCCCCATGGAGGGCATCCCCCCTTAGACCCTATATCCCTCGTGTTGATAATTATCAACACAATTTATGACAGCCAATTATAATTGGCTGTCATAAACACACACATGTATGTATATTCACATATACATATATGTTTAATACTGGTGCCTGTTTAACCAAAAAATTAAATTGAGTAATATAAACCTTGCTGATTTTTGATCCAATTGTTCAAACTCGCAATATTTTTGGTACTTTTATGTTGACTGGACACAGTAACTGGAATCCTATGAAATTTTTCTTGACAAAGGCACATTTTTCACATTTTTAAATAATTCGTTAGGATTTAAATTGTTTAGTTTGAAAACAAAACAAACTCACAGGATAGATAAACATTAGCAATTCGAAATAAAAAAATATAGGATTGAAAAATGGATTTGGGTTTTCATTATAAATTTTTTCTCAAAACTTTTTTTTTTTTTAAATAAAGCATTTACAGGAAAAATAAAATCACACCAACTCCTGATGCGGAATCAAAGTAAAATGTGCAATTTTAAGTACGCTTTTTTATATTTCACTGTGATTACCTTTCTTTTTGCTGGCAAAAAGTAGATAAAATCCCATTCACTATATTAATACATTGTAGCAATGATATGGTAAAACAAGTTCTCAGTGTGTGTCAGTAGTCTAGGCATCAATCAAATTGTAATATTGTCTTAAGTTATTTAGGTTTAAAATGCTGCCAGTCATCGTAATGGCTGATTATATTTATAGTGCTAGTCATCAATTAAAATATGAACTCAGGGTAGACATTACACTTTTGGATTTGTGTAATGACATAATGTACAATTTAAAACAATGTGGAAATAAACCGGCACATGTCTAATCAGAATTCTGCTACCTTCCAGCAGCTTAATATGTATACATCAACAACCTGGGCAAAGTATTTCATTCATCTCTTTATCTTAGAAATGACAAATTACTATGTTTTTAAATAAATCATAGTTAGTTAAGTATTTTTCTTTATTTCAAGAGTATGACTACATTGCCCATTCCCCCCCCCCCTCTCACTTAAAAAAGATGTTGCAAAATGGAATTCAATAATATTCAGAAAAGCACATTTACAATAAAAATTTAGGAAACTGGCTGCAGTTGAAAAACACTACATTCATTACTGCACAATAATTTTAAACGATACTATAAAGCCCATGTTTCAATTAATTATTGTAAAAATTTAGGAGCATTCATTTTCAGGGCAATTTTAATTTTATTTACAAAAAATTCTATACGGTGCAGGCAACAAATAAAATGAGCAGAACACTGAAATAAAGATAAATAAATATATATATGTACATATAAGTATACTTTTTATGTCAAAAGTAGCTGTATTTTACGAAATGTAATGCCGATTAAATGAGCTTTAATTCAATTCTGAATCATTAGATTCATAATCGTCATTATTAAAAGAAATATTTTATTATTTGAAGTAATAATAATTGATTAATAATGCTGCATATCTTAGATAAAAAATGATTTTAAGGCAATGATTTTATAAGACAAAGTGGCGAAAAAAGTTAATTATTTTTCAAATAAAATATTTGTTATTAACATGACAAACTGCTATTTGTTTTGTTTACATTTGTAAATATGAGCACGCGCTTGCGCAGTAAAACCGCCATCGCTACAGAACGAACCGCACTGACTTTTTCTTCAGTGCATTTAGTTGAAAAACTAAACGCACTGGTTTTTGTTTACGAATACAGTTTTGAAACGCACGGAGAGACTTTATGAACGGCTAGTTTGAAAACTAACTGCACGAGTTGAACGAGTTCCGAATTTACGAATGCGTCCTAAGTACGGATTTTAGAGAGTTGCAGATTTAAGAGAATCTACCTTATTTATTGCCATTTAAAATTTCCATCAGACTGCTATTCCTTCATGAAAAAACACTCATAATAAGAGATCTTGAAATTAAGGAACTTAAAAGATTACTTAAACTATGAGTAAAGACAAAAAACAAGTAAATTAGGATACTTTCTTTTAATATAATCCTGGTGAGAAAAGCATAGGTTTAAAACGTTTTTTGCCAACTTTTACTTATATTTCAACTGTCATTAGACTGTTATTATGTTTTGAATAAACAACCAGTGTATCAAATACAATTCCACATAAATTTTTTTTTCAATGTTATGGGTAAGTCAGAGGCCATTCCCTTTACAATACTACGATTTTCAGCTTAAATATTTATAAGAAAACCAATTTTACATAAAAAAAAAACTTTATTTTGAGAATTACGGTTTAACAAAAGCTTTTTTCATATTAATACTGTCGATCAATATAAAATCTTACAAGCTTATAAGTGTAAAAAAACCAGAGATATGTAATATTTTTCGGATAATATAAAGAATGATAAAAATAAAATTGAGTTTGCCAGAGTTCATGGTATAGCTCCTGATCTGCTAAATTACTGGTTTAATAGGCAATTTTTTGTGTGCCAATGTTATTTTTGGGCACTGTAATAAATGGAAAAAAAATATTTCTTTATTTCTGGAAAATGCTGAGGTTAGTTAATTACAATTAACAAAATATAGGATCAAAATGCACTTATATAATTTTTTGGGAATTTATTTTTATTAATCTCACATAAAGGTTTTCTCGCCACTATGAATTTATAAATGCTTCCATGAACCAATCTTTTGAAAGAATATCTTGACACATAAAATCTGTCAAACAAAAGGTTTCTCTTCAACATGAATTAAAAGATATTTGCTTAAAGCCTATTTCTGAGAAAATTAGTAGTTGCATATCACACAACCAAAATGTTTCTTACCAGTGTGAATCAAGAAATGTCTGGCTAAGTCATTGTTTCAAGAAAATGTCTTGATGCATACCTCACACACAGAAGGTTTCTAACCATTTTGAATTAACAAATGCTTGCTTATATTCTTCTTTTGAGAAATTTTTTTTTTCATATCTCAAATACAAAAGGTTTTTTACAAGTGTGAATTAAGAGATGCCTGGTCAGATCACTGTTTTTAGAAAATTTCTTGCTGCATATCACAAACAAAACGTTTCTTACCAGTGTGAATAAGTAGATGCTTCTTTAAATCATTGTTTTGAGCAAATTTCTTGTTGCATGCCTCACATACAAAAGATTTCTCACCAGTATGAACTAAGTGATGCCTGGTTAAATGGCTCTTTTGAGAAAATTTCTTATTGCATATCTCACATACAAAAGTTTTCTCACCAGTATGACCTAACAGATGTCTACTTAAAACGCATTTTTGGGAGAATTTCTTGTTGCATATGTCACACACAAACGGTTTCTCACCAGTATGCGTTAACAGATGTCTTCTTAAATGGCCCTTTTCAGAGAATTTCCTGTTGCATATCTCACATGCAAACGGTTTCTCACCAGTATGAATTAACAGATGTCTGCTTAAATCGCAATTTCGAGAGAATTTCTTGTTGCATATGTCACACACAAATGGTTTCTCACCAGAATGAATCAAGAGATGATTCCTTAAATCCCTGTTTTGAAAAAATTTCTTATTGCATATACTACATGCAAAAGTTTTTTCACCAGTATGTATTAATAGGTGTGTACTTAAGTGTTGCTTTCGAGAGAATTTCTTGTTGCATACATCACACACAAACGGTTTCTCACCAGTATGACTTAACAGATGCCTCTTTAAATTATTCTTTCGAGCGAATTTCTTGTTGCATATATCACAGACGGTTTCTCACCAGTATGAGTTAAGAGATGGCTGCTTAAATTGCTCTTCTTGAAGAATTCTTTATTGCATACCTCACAAAAAAAAGACTGTTTTTGGAGAAATTCTTCTAGCATAACTCACAAATAAAGATTTTCTTAGCTGTTAGAAGCAGTTTATTCTAAAAGCTCTCATAAAGAATATTTTGTTAGATATGTTTCACATACTTAAGATATTTTGAGTGATGTTATGTGGTACATTAATGGCTTAATGCATCTGCAATAAAATAAAATAAATTAATATCAGTTTTTACATTTCATTAAAAAACAAACAAAAAAACTTATCAAAAAAATTTTAAATCAATGTAGAAAAATAGTGATAAAATGTCTATCTTAATATTAAAAACTACAATAGACTCCCAATAAACTGAAGTTAGCAGAATCAATGGTGTGTCAGATGTGTTTCCAAACAGTATAAAGATTAAATTATAAATAAAATAAGTAGCAACAATTTAAAAATAAAAAACTCATTAAAAATAAAATATAACATAAAATTAATTTGAATATTCTTGAACTTAATATTATCTAAAGGAGCGATGATTCATTTTATAAAGAATAGAGAGAAAATGAATTATTTTTTTTGGTGATGGAATTTTAGAACGCAAATCTGTTTACTAAGAAAATCTCTGGATTACAGAATTTTTGTTATCTAATGTTAATGTTCATTGCTAAAGCATTCTGTATCATTTAATATAATTTACACTGCATTTAAATAATGTAACCAGAGGCATAGCCAAGTCGGCGCCTTGACTCATCCACCCCAGACAAATATCTGGGTTTCTAAATCTTGCATTGAACAACATTTAAAACTACTAAGACTGAATCAAAAAGAACCTCAGAAAAATTCAATTTAAAACAGGTGTTTGTCTTAAATGGTATAGTTCACATTATATCTTTTGCCAAGGCTATGAACTTTTCTGGGCAAATTTTCAACATAAACATGTTCCACTTTAACTGTATATCTAAAACTATTACAACATATTCACTCTGTAGTGCACCTGTGAAGAATATAAATATATTATGATGAATTCTGCGAACGTGAAATATCTTAAAGGTACAGAAATTCAAGATTACATGAAAACAATACAGTATATTTATAGTTCCTAAAACTTGGAACCTATCTAAAATGGAACATTTTACAAATGTGTTTCTTTATTGGCAGGTTTTTGGTGAACACAGAATAACAGATAACCTGAAAAATAGATTAAAACATTTATTTTAATGAAGCTTTTAATGCATTTTATATACACTGGATTCCTATAGATCAAGCATGAAGTATAACCATTCAACTTTGTTAAATAGTTTTTTCACAGTGATACATTTAAAAGAGCATGTTTTGATAGCCTCACTTTACACCATGATGGTTAAAGTGGGGGTAGTTCTAAAATTAATGTAAAGTTAAATGCTGTTTTAGAAATAAGAATATACTGAAATAAACGTATCTTAATTATATTTAAAGGTACAGTCATAAAAGAAAAAGTAAACACCCCTACCAACTCCTCAACAAATTACCATAGAAGATAATTATTGGTATTATATGATTGTAAATAAAATTTACTTTTAATTGATCTATAAAAGATTTTCTAAGGGGCATCTACATGTTGAAACAAACCCAACCTTCATTTTTTTGAATGACAATACCCAATTTTATAAAAATATTTCAAATCTTTCTTTCAAACTGGGGCTAGGCACCAAATTTCAAGTCATTTGAATGATAAGTATTCAAAATTCAGTGTGTCAAATGTCAAATACAATATCATATTTTTATTAATATATCCTGAAATTATACTCCTAATGTGCTAATTTTTTATACAGCATTAATACTATACCAAAACATAAATACATTGAATTTGCATTTTTTATAAGTTTATGATATGAGTTATGAAAGTAATATTAAAAAAAATTATGAATTGCAAGCAACAATTTTTTGATGGATTTAGATTCAATAAGACCTGCTTTATGGATATTCTAAAGTTTTCTGCCAGGTAGTTTTAAATTTATGATTAAAAAGGGCAAGATGATGGTTTTAAGGAATTTCAATGATAGAAATGACTATACAGTGGCTCACAAAAGTTTTCGTACAATTGGGAATTTCAATGAAATAGTGCTCTATCAATTAATTATAATTAAAGTTTTAGAATGGATATTTAAGAGCAAGATCTATGACTCATTCTTAACAAAACTACATAAAATTTTTTTAAAACATTGCAAAACTTTATTTTGAAAGAATCATTAATCAAAAAATAACAAAAATGTTACCTCACAAAAGTCTTTGTACACTTTTTAAAAAATCGCCGTATATTTGTAAATATTGTAATATTTTGCTTAAGTTGTACTTAATAGGATATTATTTAGCACCCACAACAATTTTTTACACACCTGGAAATAGATTTAATTAGTATTTTTGTAATTTCTGCATGAAAGTTGATTCCTTCAACGAACATTGCTGTTTTTATTTCGCTTTTCGTTTCAAAGCTGTGTCTTTGTATTCTAATTTTCAGTTATCTCCAAATATGTTTTACTGGGTTTAAATTCAGCAATTGAGGTGATGTTTTCAGAACTTGTAGACAATTATAGAGACACCAGAGGCGAATGTTGAGAGTCATGTGTTTTATATCATTATCCTGATAAAAAACAAAATTGTTTCTGTTACCCATATTTTGGGCTGATAATTTTAAATTGTCTTTATATTTGAATAATGATCGTGATTTATTATGCTATCAAGATATACCAAATTAACTAATCCTGATGCTGCTATGCACCCTCACACAAGGACAACTCCACTACCATGGTTAACTGTTCCAACTAAGTTCTTTGCATTAAATTCTTATTTTTTTCTTCTCCATACTATAATGCACCTATCGGTGCCATGAATGGCATACTAGTTTTCATCTGTAAATAAAACATTATTTCAATATGATTCGGGTTTATTTATCATTGGTTTTTCCAAAGAAAGTGTAAGCTTTCTGTTTTTTGTCCTAACAAAAAATTTTCTATGGGCAGAACACCTGTATGATGCAGCTGGGCTTTCCACTTGTCAAACAGTTTCAGGTAAAAATGATGTAGAAACTGTTTCACTAAATCCTGTAGCAAATTTTACAGCACTTAAACATGGATTTTTTTATGACAATTGTAAGTATTTGCTCTCATTTTGTTAACACAGATTGACAACCTCTTCATACCTAGTTTTCAATCCAATTTTTTTCATAAAGCCTTTTATCACATATTTCACCATAGAATGGAATAAATTAACTAACTTTGCAATATTTTGAATTGATTTACTGCTATTATGAAGAAAAATAACTAATTTTCGAACGCTATTAGTCGTGACATTACGATTACAAACTATTTTTTAATTAATAAATAGAATATTCTGGACCAATTCTGTAAAATATAAAGCCAACTGATTTTTTAAATGTCACCACAATGCAAAAATAAAAACAAAGCAACAAACAATATTTTTAACAATGAATTTACCCAAAAATGTTTCTTTGCATGAAGACTTTTGTGACATGTTCTTTCTGAAGCATCTTCTGTTTTCATTTTTAGATTTTAAAAGAAATCCCTTAAGGTTAAACAAAAAGGTTATGTGTTATTTAGATTAATTTGCAGATAATATAAAAAATTACTGGACTTCATACACGAATTTAATTTTAGGGAAATTTTATTTTTAGTACAAATTTTTAAAGTGTGTGAACACTTTTGTGAGCCATTGTATATGTTGAAGCTTTTTATGCTATCTTGTAATCTAGCAGTCTTCAATGACTGCTTCTGATCAAGAAGCGGGCTCTCTCAGTCAGCAATCCAATACTGAACTTCAGTATGGATACAGCTCCTAAAGTAGGCTCATTATAAAATAATTAATTTCTCAGAAAATTATCGTAAAATTGCACAATCTTTTTTTTTTTATTATTTTTTTTTATTTTAGGCTAACAGAAAAGTGTAAAATTCATTTATTCGGTCAGAAGTGGGTACTGCTATAGAAAAAAAAACAAAGTAAGGACTCATTTTAATATTTAGATGACCCCCCTAAGCAAATTTCATATGCATCATTTAAAAGTAAACTTTTTAGGTGCGTTCGTAATTATGTAAATATGTAGCACCTATTGTTGTCGCTCAGTCCGTCCGTCTGTCTGTCCGCATATAACAACGCAAAAACTACCCAACCAAACAGTTTGAAATTTAAAATACATAATTATTACATAATTTTGTCAAGTCATTTCAAATTTTATGAAAATCGGATGGATAGATCAATTACAGGGACAATCAAAAGGATTCCGTCACATTACGGTCAATGGGGAAAAAAGTTTCAAATGCATTTTAATCATTTGAAATTTAAAACGTATATTTATTACATAATTTTGTCGAGTCATTTCAAATTTTATGAAAATCGTATGGATAGATCAATTACAGGGACAATCAAAAGGATTCCGTTACATTACGGTCAATGGGGAAAAAAGTTTCAAATGCATTTTAATTGTTTGAAATTTAAAACGTATATTTATTACATAATTTTGTCGAGTCATTTCAAATTTTATGAAAATTGTATGGATAGATCAATTACAGGGACAATCAAAAGGATTCCGTTACATTACGGTCAATGGGGAAAAAAGTTTCAAATGCATTTTAATCGTTTGAAATTTAAAACGTATATTTATTACATAATTTTGTCGAGTAATTTCATATTTTATGAAAATCGGATGCATTGATCAATTACAGGGACAATCAAAAGTATTCCGTTACATTACGGTCAATGGGGAAAAAAGTTTCAAATGCATTTTAATAGTGTTACACTCATTTGAATATAACAGAATTGACATGAATCTATGAAATATGTACTAAAAAATACATTTTGTATATTATTAAATTACAGGGCCACACAAATGTATTCCACTAAATAATGTTACACGGGGAAATGTTGTTTGGGGCGTGTTTTAATTATATTAAACTACTTCATATTTTATGAATAAGATATACGTTAACCCCTTGTGGCGCAGGGCAAATTCATTGCTTAAGTGTTGAAATTAATGACTGACACCGGAATTTGAAAACAACTTTATTTTTAAATAAGAAAACTCTATATTTTACACATTCAATAAACAGTAATTTTTTTTAACAAAATTCCGGTGCCA